>VWZL01000311.1:144379-205306 GCA_013396915.1 Stercorarius parasiticus | reverse complement strand
GGGGGGGGGTACCTACCGATGGGATTGCCCTTCCCTAAGGGCCAGACAATGTTGATTTTAACGTGAAATTAGGATTGTAGCACCTCTTTCCCAATTTAAGCATTGCCTGATTTCTCCTCCCCCCCCCCCAAAACCCCCCGCTCTAGGTACACTTTTCTCTTTTGTTTGTCTTTTAAACAAACAAACAAACAAATCTATCTGTTTCCAGTCTTTCTACTCAGATTTTCTGTGGTTTATGCAGTTGGTGGCTGATGGAGGTGGAAGGTGTGTGAGCTCCCTGCGCGGGACCCCTGGCTGGGCTGGGGTTGGTGTGGGAAGGTGCGTGGTCAGCAGCGAGGAGCCGCCCTGAGCAAAGGATTTCAAAGGAGTATTTCTCTTAACGTTTCCAATTTAGCAGTTGAGAATTGTCTGGATTTTAAGCAAATTCAGATGGGGGCAAACAATGATGAAATGTTTAAAATATGTTTCAACATTTTTGTGGGAATAGGAACTGTTCTTATACAGGCCAGGCTGCAGCTTTTGGGAGGTGAAAATATGTGGCCCTTACACATTGTCAGCATTGTTGCTGCTTTTCTTTTTTTTTTTTTTTTCTTTCTTTTTCCCCTTCTTTTTTTTAAAATGCTCATAGGAAATTGGCTTTGGTAATTGAGTTTCTACAGAACCACAACATCCAATAGCTGTTCCTTTCCAGGGGTCACCCTTAGGTTAGTTTAAGTAATGTGCAGTCGGTTTAACCTCTTGTGGTTTGTAGTGCTATTCTAGAAATTACTGGTGATTTGGGGTGTGTTAGAGCAACAGCTTCACAGGAAAACCCCAAATGTCAGGGTGTCTGGTTTTCAGAGAGGTCTGACCGCTCGCCCTGTGAAAACTGGGCACCTCACCGTACGTCCCTCGAAGGGACCTGCTCACATCGGAAAAATGTAGTTAAAGCCTTTACGGCCCGTTGGCTTTTCCTTTTGAAAGGAGCCGAAATAACCCTTGGTGAAATGTTTACCTGCCTTGACTTAGAACATCTTCCTGCTTGGAGGCACCTTGCAGAGCCTGCGCTGGGTGGCATTGCCCCGTGCAGCTGGTCCCCTGGATGGAGGGACAGCAGTGCCCCGCAGCCCCAGATCACTGGGGTTTAGGGGATTTGCTGCCAGCGCGGGACCAGCTTTAAGAAATTATGAGCTGGGGCTTTAGCTTGGTAGCATTGACAGTTTGGGATAAAAAGCTCTGTGTTGCAGGCTGCGATGACAGGGGGTGATAAATCACTCTTGGCTGGTGCTACAGGTTCTAATAATGGTGTTTTAAAAAGATCACATGGGTTTTAATACAAACTTTTTTTGCTTCTTTGTATTCTCCTCTTTTTAAAGAGCAGAGCCTGTTTTGATTCAGCATTCTTGGAACATAAAGACGGAGCCAGGATTTTTACTGGGCTGAAATACAGTTTTTTTCGCTTCTCCTGCAAACACGAGGATCTTGTTGGAGTGTCTGCAGCCAGCTGGCTGGCAGCGATTCCTTCCAAGGGAGCTTGCTTGCTTGTTTGTTTGCTTGCTTTAAAGGTGACTTTGCCCCCTGGAAGATTAAAGAGCGAGCAGTTTCACCCAGCTCCGGTGGATGCTATTAGAAAGAAATTTGTGATAGGGAGAGACTTTGCATGGTAGCAATAAAGGGGAAAAATTCCCTCCTGCACCCTCCCTGGTTTTCCTTGACCCATTCCAATGGGAGGGCAGGGCATTTATGTGATCAAAGAAACCAGCACAATTATAAAAGCCTAATGGAAAATAATTCCCTTGCCAGGTACGCGTGGGCACCCGCGTGGGCTTTACCTTTGCTCTGAGTAGCGTGAGGTGGATTTTTTTTTTTTGCCCACTGGCCAACCTTTGGGTTTCTAAGGCACGATGGCCAGCAGTTTTGGGTGCCTGGTGGGATGAGGCGATGAGGCACTGGTGGTGCTGCCACCCTGCCAGGGCAGGGGCACTGGGAGCAGGCGGCTGGCAGAAACCCAGCGTGCGGATCAGGGGTCAGAGCGGTGCTGCTGGTTTGGTTTGGACTGGAGGAAAAACAAACAGGCTTCCTCCTGAGTTTTGGCTTGGTTCAGAGATGGAGCTCAGGGTGCCATAGGACCGTGTGCTTTTCTTCTCTGTGGGGGGAAAAATGGCTTTGATAGTGTCTGCTAATGATTCAGCACTGTTTACATAATAATTGTGGTTCGCTTTCATTAGCTCTCATAATGAGATTGCTTTCTTCTAGTGCAATCGCTTGCTGGTTGGGTTTTACACGTTCCTGCCTCCCTGCTCCCCAAGCACAGCATCGGGCTTGCACTGGGGGCTTTGAGCCTGGCCTGGCCTCCCATCCCCAGCTCCCGGCGCAGAGCAAGGGTCACAACTTGTCACTGCAGAGGAGGGGAGGCGCAAGGGGCTGGTATTGGTGGCACAACTTCTGAAAGACCCAGGTGGCAGTTTGGAGCATCATAGCAGTTTGGAGCATCATAGCATCTTAGCGGAGCTGCATTTAAATGCATTTTGGGTGATTTCTAAGCACAGTGCTCGCCTTCATACTAAAACCTCCCGGTTTTAGCTATTTGCAAGGAAGGGAATCCACTGACCTGCTTCCACTGGGAGGAAGAAGCCAGGTCCTTTAACCTCCAAGATCCACCGTATCAGCAGCACTAATTGTGACGGTCCCTGAGCATCACGGATATTGTCTGTGTGTATGAAGCTACCGGATCAACTGCTGCAGCCCAACCCTGATATGGTACTTGTTTGCTTCCCGTGTCTGAGTAACTGCGAACGGCGGCGTTGCTGTATGACAGGCTGTCAGTGCCCGCCTCCCGCAGCATCCTGAGCTCCTATTAAATAAATCATGTTTGCTGGGAGGAGAATACAATAGCATGAGCGCTGCCTTTTGAAAAGGTAAGGTTGGGTGTTGTTTTGTAGCTTGCTTGGTTGTTTTTTTTTTATTTCCTCCCTTTTTAGCTTACTAGCAGGTGTGTTATGGTTCCAGAGCAGCCCTGACAGCGGTGTCCCAGCAGGGCTGACCCTGCGGGGGCAGCGATGCTCTGGAGCAGGATGAGTCCTTGCGGGGCAGTGGGTGTTCGCCTGGCGGGTGCTGTTGGGAGGGTGGGGGGCTGCCTGCCTGGCTCTGCAGGTGCTGCTTGCCTGCCCCAGGGGATGCACACCCTCTGCCCCTCGCTGCGAGTGACCATTTCTTTAGAAATACGCCCCAAACGATTTGCTGCTGGTGGTAGATTCAGGGCTCGGCTGCTGGGGGGAGGGTCTGAGCAGAGGATGAGTTGACCACCTTCCCCTTTGCAAAACAGAACTTTTTTTTGGGAGGGGGAGGGTTGGGGAAGGTGGTACCACGTGCCTTCTGCTAATTAACGTGAGTTAATTGGGGCTGGTTGGAGAGCCGTGGTTTGGTGGGTAGAGGAGGCTCAGGGCTGTTTCTTCCCCATTGAATCCAGCCTGCCAAAGGGACATGGCGATCCCGGTGGCAGGCGCCTAGCTAGCAAAAACTCTGCGTAACTCGGCGCTCCACTTTATTAAAGGCTCCTTTATACCACTTTTTCCCGTAACCCCCGCGAGAACAGCCGCCTTTTCAGCAGCCTGAAACCTCCCTTACCGGGAAGGCTGCGGCGTGGGGAGCAGCCTGGCTGGCACGCCGCTGCTGCTCCAAACTGGCCCCCAACCCGCTTTGAGGAGGCGAGCGAGCCAGGATGAGGATGCCTGGCAAGGATGAGGATGCCCGGTGAGCCTGGCGTTCCCAGCCAGCCTTGCTGAAACCGGGGAGCATCCCGCTCGCCAGCCAGCCAGCTCCAATAGGAGACTGAAAAAATAGTTGTGGCCAGCAGGGGTTAATTTCTAGGTATCAAAATATGCATAAAAGGTTAAAGGAGACTTCCTCCTTGTCAATGAATTACGGCTTTAAAATATTTGCATTCTTTCCTGAAAGATTTAGGAATAATTATATAGCACTCAGGGGCAAGGCATTGCCAGATAAACTTAACAACTCTATAATTTGTACTCGAGGCAGGGTTTCCTGTAAATGATAGCTTTGTTTAATTTTACAATACTGCTTCCAAATGTTTGCCGGGTATGAATTGCCAGCTAAACCGGACTTGTGAATCTGGAAGAGTATTTGTTTGTTTATTATTGCAGACAATAAAAGCTGCTGTATTAGGCTAAAACTTGGCATCTCCTTTACAACTTCGAGGCATCCTTCCCCAGGCAGGTTTGGTGGGGCAGGCAGCCGATGAAGGGTGCAAGCAGCTTTCCGGCTTCTCCATACGAAATCCCTGAGCTGCTCTAGGATCTCCTCCGGCTCTGCCTTTCTTTTTCTGGGGTTGGGAAAGGAACGCTGCAGTCGCAACGCACATACTTTATTTCCATTACTCAAAGCCGGAGTCATGCGTAGTTACAGCCAAAGACACTTCAGCAGCTCTGGGGATAACAAGATAGCTGACAGACTGGAATGCGGATTTATCAGGGGTAAAAACTGGCAAAATTCCTTATTTCTGATTCTTCTTTTTAAATAGGCCCTTCATGCTCCTGCTGCATGAGCCCACCATGAGATTTAACCCCTTGTGTTCTCCCAGCTGGATGCAGGGATGTGCGCCGGGGGCCGCCTGTGTGTCTTCTGGGATTAAATTGCTCAGTCCCACTTAGTTCCTAGGTGGTGTTTTTAAACTGTGAAGCTCTTCCAGAAATGTTTTCAATGGGGTTTTTATTTTAAAGCTCAGGCCTTTGCACCAGATGTGTGTCTGAGTGACCACAGAATGTAAATTTTACTGTGTGTTGCCTTTGGACTGGCAGTTTGGGAGGCTACCGGGCAGTTAACATAGGAGGATTGTGCCATGAAATCCGCTTCCTTGGGATTTGATTCATATTAATTTCTTTCAGAGCAAATCTCTTTATTGGCTTCAGTTACGTTTTGATGTAGAGCTACTTTTCCTCTGCGTTTGTTAGGACCTGGAAATATTCATATTGCTGTGAGAAACAGGTCATCTTTGGCTCTATAGCTTTTCAGTACTATATATGTTTTAATATTCTGAGACATTAAGCCATTTCTTTTTTGGGGAAACAAGTTACAGCAGAAGCAGCGCACTTGGAAGTTAAATAGATGAAGTGAAATCCCACCGTTTACAGGAGCTAGGTTCAGAAGACAAGTCGAGCTGTTCACTATAAAAGAGTTTCAAGTTAAAATTTAACCTTTCCCCAGTCTTTTGCGAGCAGCTTGTGGTGCAGCAAGACCTGGCCGGTGCCAGCCCTGCGCGGGAACCCGGGGACAGGGCTGTGACGTGGCTGTCTGTGGGGTGGCTGGATTTGGAGCTGGTGGTTGTGCCTGTGGTTGTGCGTCTCAACCGGCGGGGAATGAAGAGAATTTCACTTTTTATTGGAAAAGGAAAGGATTGCTCCAGGGTTGCAAAACACTTTGTTTTGGAAAAAAAAAAAAGTCATTGTTTGAAAATAGCACGAGAGCAGGAGGGGGGGCTGTCCCTAGGCTTGTTGCAGTCTTGAAAATATTCATCTTACCTGGGGGTGAAGCTTCATTGTTTGCTTGGACTTTTGTCCCAGGGAGTCCAGGCTGGAAAGCTACGCTTCTCCCATCCCCATCCTTTGATGATGAAGGATGGGAAACTTTTTTTTTTTTTTTTTTTAAAGGCAGTAGAGTTTAATAAGGAAAGTCTTGACTGGTGGGTGGAAAGGCTCATGGCTGGCTGCGCTCAAAGCACCTGAAACCTGGCCGTGGTCAGCACTCGGGCTCTCATGGGAGAGTTGCTGGCTCCTGGTTCTCCTCTCTGTGCTTTTTGCCCTGTCCCTGTGTTTGTCCCTTTGGCTGCGCCCCAGCCACATGCATTTGAACCAACGTGGCCCCTCGCTGCTTTGCTGTGGGGGCTTCTCAGGGTGATTCTCGTCCTGTTTTATCCTGGTGCCTCCAGAGGACAGGTTTGTCCCTGGCGTGGGAAGCTGCTGTGCTCACAGCCCAGGTCCCGTGGGGCTGCGGTCATCCACTGGAGACACCCGGCCCCTGCAGGAACGCCACCCACAGCAGCCCTTGTCCCAGCCCTGCCAGCGCCGCTTCGTGTCGCGGAATGCCTGCCTGCTGCGGGGACTGCTCCTCTCTCCTCTGGGCTTTTTTTAGCTGCAAACTTTTTATAGAGTGTTTTTGCTTTTGGAGGGTGCTGGGGCCGGCACAGCAGCGGCTGCTGGGAGAATGGGAGCCCCTCTCCCTGCTTGGGAAGGACTGACACAACTGGTAAATGCATCCCATCCTTCTAATCAACCGTCCCTTCCCTGGGGCTCATCACAGCGTGCTGGGGGCCGTTTACCTTCCTGCCCGGGGGCTGTTTACCTTCCTGCCGGGGGATTTTGGATGGATTTCGGATGGTGCCGCCTGGGAGGTGGATGGCAAAGGTCCTGTTTGCACTCGCTCCTCCCCCCAGGTTGCTCCAGGCCATGCTTAAAAAGACAAAATAAACCCCTTCGATGCCTGCCAGCAAAAGCCTTGCTGCAACTGTCCCCTGGTATGATAAGGTGCTTTCAGCCGGGCGCATTGTTTTTCCACCCCGTTGAAGCTGTTTGCACAAGCCCAGCTGCTGCGCACGAGAGGAGACCAAAATTCGAGTCTGCGGGTGGAAAAATCTCTGTGATACATGATGCTGAGGTCTCCCAAACTTGCTCTTTCCAAAATACGTAAGAAAACGTGACCCTGTGTTGGCAACACGAGCTGTCCGGCGTGTGCAATGGGCAAAATCACCTCAGGTGTGGGGAAGGAGAGGTGCCATACTCCCATGCAGAGTGGCGCCAGGAGGGCATGTGCCTGCATGGTGAAATGTGTTTGGAAAGAGGATTGGGAAGCCAAAAAGGTGGTCTTGTCCTAAAAGGCAGAAGTGGCCTCCTGTGCCCTCCTGCACGGTTGTCCTCTGCAGCCATGTTCTTCCTCTGGGACACTGGTGTCCCTCCTGGGAGGATTGTGCTCAAACAAACTTGGCGGCGCAGAAGCTGACTTGCAAATTGTTGAGAAGATGTTGAGATTTACCTATGCTAATGTGAGGAGGAGGAGTGCGCATGTGAACCTGCCGGCAGACAAGGCCGGTGTCCAGGAAAGCTGGGTAGATAGGGTATCCTGGAGGGGGCGGAGAAGGAGGAGTTTTTAATTTTGTGATACCCTTATCTTACTCCTTTTTCCCCTCTCTCCCACCCGCCTTCTCGCCTCTGCTGGGGTAGGTTAAACTGCTCAGCCTCGCCTTTTCCACAAATGCTGGCAGGCTGCTGGTTCCAGGCCTGGGGAATACACTGGGAGTCTGTTCCAGCAGCGGGATGGGTTTTGGGAGGTAGGTTGTGTTTTGCTGGCTGAGCACAGTGCCCTGCTTGTGTGAGCTGGGTGGCTTCAGCAGCAGATGCCCAGCCTGTTAAAAAAGTAACGCTTGGTGGGAGTACCAAGCAAAGGCTTAAAAACCACATTTTTTCAGGTAAAAATCTTATTTACAAACTCTGCTGCGGTCTTAGCTCTGAGGTGGTTTGTTTAAGGGGAGATAAAGCTGACACGTGGGAGATGTAGGGGATGGATCAGATTGTTGCCGGTTCTGGGGGGCTGCACTCATGTCCCAGCACCCCTGCTCCCAAAAAATATCCCTATTTGAGGCTGTGGTGACCCTGGCACCGGGCTCTGCCACGGTGGCATCTCCTGGTGGATGCCCTGCCTGCTGTGCCCGGGTAAGGCAGAGCTGGGGTGGGTGCCTCCTGCTTCTCCAGCCCTGTTTTTCAGGGGGGCTAAACCCAGGGCTGTGCTGCTTCCTGGGGGGAGGATTTCCACCGGCGTCTTCTCTCTCTCTTCCCTCCCTGGCTCGTAGCTGTGCATGGGGGCCCAATTTCAGGGGCATTTCAAGTGTTATACCTTGGGTTTTTTGGCCCAGGGCTTGCCGCGTCACCTGTTGCACCACCGACTCGCCTTTCTCTGTGCAATGCTTTGGGCTCAGCCCTCTGTGTTTTTGGAGGTTTGTCTTATTTACACAAACAGTTCTCAGAAAGTTCAGCTGAAAAGCAGCTTTTCTTCCTAGGAACAGCCAGGAACCACTAGTATGTGATCTTTGTGTATAAAGTTGCCTTTCTCTGCTTATAAACAGTGGCCCTAGGATGGATGTGCAGTGGACCTGTTTAGATTTAAATCTGACCCACCTCCTTGTTTTCGGTTCTGGCATCCCCTTTGAGCACCGAGTTCTTTCCTGCCTTTTGCAATAACACGTGGCATGAGCTTTTTAACCTTTGAAATTGGAAAGCCATGTCAAACCATGGTGTCGTGCTGCGGACAGCAGCATATGATTTTTTTTTTTTAAATTATTTTTTTCCCCCTGCACAATATCATAGACGCAGATTGCTTGCTAATTTCCTGTGCAGCCTTTCTTCTCTGGGCCAGGCAAGCCAGAACCTGATAGCCACAGAGAGCCCATTGTGTGTTCCGATAGCCCCTGGTAGCTCTGGAAGTAGGGGAGCTGGGAAGCACACCTGCGTGCCTTGGTCTTCCAGCTGCGATGGAAGAGTTGCTTTGAGCTCAGGTTCTGCTGACCATCCCTCCCAGAGCCCTTCATCTGGGCTTGTTTCCCCAACCCTGCTTTGCATCAGATTGACACGAGCTAATTATTTCGGAAACCCCTCTAATTGGCACCTCTTTCTGGTCCAGTTGAAATTGGGGAATTGTTTCTACAGTCATGAGCAGAGGGAGAGACATGGGGTGGAGCAGCATCACCCGTGGCCTTCCTTCCCGGGAAGGCAAGCTGGAGCGCAGGGTTGGCAGCATCGCTGGGGTCACTGAGGAAGGAAGAAAAGCATTTACGTGCTTTTTTGGGCAGGGCCGAAAAATGTGGCATGCCACAAATTTGCTGCTTTGCTGGGTGTTCATAGTGTGCAGCTGTGTAGTGAGATGTAGTGTGGGTTCCTGCAGATAAACTCAAAATTGAGTTGTGGCTGCGATGCTTTGGAGAAGCATCTCTGGGTTGATGGCAGTGGTTCCTCCAGACTCCTGTTCTGGAGAGCTGCTCTGCACTGCAAGGTTCCTGGCTGAAGGATTGGGCCCCAAACTGTGACGGGCTGTAGGCCTGGCTTGCTGTGGAAAGGACATTGCCTGTGTCTGGGCTGAGGTGTTCATCCTGCACTGAGCTAAACTGGGGGAACCACTGGGGAGCTGCAAGCATGGAGCAGTGCAAGTGCGCTGCCTCCCCTTTGGTGCCCAAACGGTCTCCGTGCTGCAATGAAAATGTCTTGTGGAAAACTTGTGGACCTGCTCTTGGACTGAATTTTATTTTCTAAGCAAATGAGACTTTTTGGTCTTGGATGGGGGGGTGGGGGGGATGTGTGTAAAAACTGCTCCACCACCTTGCAGCCCACCTGCCCTCAGGGAGCTGGGAGACAGCGAGGGTTTCTGGCAGAGGAGATGGTTTGTTTGCCAGGAGTGGCACAGGGCTGAGCAGGGCAGGGAGTACCGTAGCTCTCTTGGACTGTGTTATCTTGTGAGCCCTCTAAAATTTAATTTCCAGGGGTGCCACAGCCCCCTGCGTTGACACCTTCAGACCACTGCCTGTATGCGTGCTTCCACGGACCCCTCCAGTCGCCCCGGGCTGCAGACCACAAACCGAATATGAAGTGCTTCACAAGAGCCAAACTGGCTTGGGAAAAAAAGCATGGATGCAAAATCTGTTTGGAAATCTGGCCTTTTGTGTATCTTCTTCCGGAGTCTCTTAACCTGCTCTAAATTCTGAAGTTACCTGCACGGTTCCTATGCTCGGCAAGCTCGGCGGGCAGGGGGAGGGCTTACTAATGTGGGTTTTTACATGGATAAATGCGGTCGTGAAGTGCTATTGACACATGGAAATGTTGGTGGGTGCTTAGAGAAGAATCAGCTGCTTTGTGATAGCTCTGCGCCCCTTCCTTCGTTTGAATATCTTTACAAAACACAGTTGTAGCGAAGCACGTTGTTTAAAAAAAAAAAAAAAAAACAACGCATATTTCTGTGGCTTAAGAAGAAGAAGAAGAAAAAAAAAAAAGCAAACCCAAAAACACACACACGTCGTGTCGTCCCCCTCCCACCCCGTCCTTAGTAAGTTTTGCGTACATCAGAAACAAAGGCATCAGCATTTGCTTGTCAGAGCTAATAAAGTTTGCTTGGATCTTAATTTTTCTGGTTGATTTCACAAAGTAATTGAAACTTCCTTTTTTGCTGCAAGCTCTTTTTTTTTTTCTTCTCTTTCCTATTTTTTTTTTTTTAAATATTCTTAAAAGAACATCTTTTGGTCAGTGAGTTGATGGAATTTTGCTCAGAAGGCAGGCGCGGTTCGAGTGCACCGAACGACTGGTCAGTCAAAGCTTATGGGACAAATTACTTGTGTCTGCAAGTTATGCCTCCCAGTTGAAAACCACCTAGACCAAATAAATCTTGAACTAGAGGTTTTATAGGAGCTTTTGAGCATGTTAAGTGAAGCTTTTGTAATCACGGTGATCTGATAAAACCTTAAAAACCAGGGTTCCCATAAAGAAAATAGGAGTTCCACTTGAGGTGATAAAACCCATATCTGGTAAGCTCTGCTCACTACCTCCTGATGACCTGTGAAACAGCAAATAGTCCCCACACCGGAGGAGGAACACCAAACTACCAGTGCCACAGCCTTGCCATGGAGGGGACACACCAAAAGAAGTTCATTTGGGAGCAAAACCGGCAACTTTTGAATAAGGTGCATCCTCCAGCTCCCGTTTGCAGTTGCATGACTCTTGGTGTCTCGCTGGCCGCCTCCCGGCCAGCGCGGCACACAGAGTTCTTAGAGGTTAGGGGTAAGGAGGGGCCCGGGTAATTGAAAGCAAACAAACAGCGAAGACAAAAAAAGAAACATAAAACGGCAAACCCAAAGCCACAAATAGAAAACAGACTTTCCAGATTGATTAGTTCAAATTTGTTTATTTGAAGTCCCAAAAGTTTGCCTCATTGCTCTTTTGGGGTGTCTCTCAAATTGGGCAATATGTTAACCATGTGTTCTCAGACCAGCTTTTCCCAAGAAAGACCCTGGGTTTGGATGTGTTGGTGCTGCCTTAAACTTTAAATTGAAAGGAGCGTGGCAGGCTTTAAAGCCTAATTTGTAGGCTTGCCATGCAGGTGCTGCTCTTGAGAGAATTACGCTCTGCAAGACTTTTGTTTCGTGGAGGTTTTTCCTTGGGCACCTTAAAGAGTACGGAGTGTTTTCATGGAACTGCAAATACATTTACCGTTCCACTTTTTTTCCTCGTCCCTAATGGAAACAGGTTTAGAAATAATGATGCACTCGCTGGCTTTGGGAACCGGTGGAAACCTGGTAAAGTTTGGTTTTATTTTTTGTTTTCAGGGTGTTTTGGACTGGATGGTGTTTCCTACCTTCAGTACCAGACCAATAGAGCAGCTGTAATATATATTTTTTTTTTACAGATTTTGGCTGAAGCACCCCTAAGCCCCCAGAGAGAGGAATTACAGCTCCAGCCTATTAACTGTTGGCCATTAATGAGTTGTGTCTAAATGCTTTGATTGTGCCTGAGATTTCGAAGCTGAATCCTTTGCATGATATTCATATGGCCAGAATGCCTCCCAAGGACAAGCCCTAACTTCTTGGTGCTGTGGCCGTGCCTCCCCAGGAAGGAGTAGGTCCATTTTGGGTCATGCTGATACCATCTCCTGCCTTGGCGCTATCAAAGCGGGTGGAAGCTCCCCGCCGTGCTGGCAGCCCGGCTCTGATGTTCTCTCACATCCATGCGTGTTATCTTTAACCAAAGCCTTGGATAAACTTCCAAAATAAATGAATGTAGTAGTCCAACTCGGTCTGCTTTGGCGGAGGTTTTTTTGGAGTGACTCAAATGTTATAAATATGAAAGTAGCTAGACTTCAAACGCCACCTTTGGACAAAGTTTTCATAGTTGTCTCCTAAAGCAGCAAAGGGCAATGTTTCCTTGAAGAAACTCTTTATTTTTTTTCCCGCCTATTTCTCCTCCTCCCCCTTTCCCTTTTCATCTGCACCCTTCGTTCACGTCTTGCCTTCCTGATTAAGAACTAATCAGCGAAGATAGATTAGTCCGGGAGCAGTGCAGCCCATGGGAGCAGCGCAGCTCCGGCGGGTCAGGAGCCGGGAGGCACCATGGGGTCACCGTCACCGCCGCGGCTGAGCCGCGCTCCAGTGCGCGGAGGAATGCGGTAACAGGATTTAAAGGAAACGTACAGAACTAACGAGGATTAAGGCTAATTGTCTGCCCCTGTTCCTGCGAGGGGCAGCAGGATGTAGCCACGCAGGGAGCGACCCTGGGTTGCGAGGGGAGAGTCTGGTGGTTAGGGGTTGTTCGTGGAGGACTTGGGGAGGTTGGGTTGGTTTAGTCGCTGGATGGAGAAATAGAAAATAGTGGACTGGAAAGGAAAAAATGAAACAAAAAAAAGTTGAGTTCTTCCTTAAAGACTTTCAAGGCTGTTGGAGCAACTATTTCTGCAGTTGGTGGGAAACATCCTACAAACGAGTGACTGTGGCTGTGCCTGGGCTCTGTTTTTGCTGGCGTTGCACAACCGTCACTTTGTGGGGGACCTGGTGTCCCCCACCTGCTGAACGCTTGTCCTGGGGCTGGGCTTAGCCTGGTAGGAGGCCTCTTACTGAAGGACTTGGCCTGCCTGTGAAGTTGTTTTGAGGAATGGTGTGTTTTGCAGATCTTGCCTCCCCTTGCAGGTCGGACTGGTTACTTCGGTCCTGCGTATGCCTCAGCTTGAATAAGGGGGGATTTGGGCCTCGGGGTTGGTCCTCAACAGGCCAAAGTGGCCTGAAACACTGGCTGGGGCTAACCATCCATTGAGTGGGACCTGAGGGAGCTGGGCAGCCATATCAAAAGAGTTTATCACTTTGTATTTCTGTGCTCTGGGGAATCACAGGATCGTTCTGGTTGGAAGAGATCTTTAAGATCATAAAGTCCAACCATTAACATATTACTGCCAAGTTACTACTAAACCATGTCCCTCAGCACCACATCTACACATCTTTTAAATACCTCCAGGAATGGCAACTCAAACACTTCCCTGGGCAGCCTCTTCCAATGCTTGACAACCCTTTCAGTGAAGAAATTTTTCCTAGTATCCGTCCTAAACCTCCCCTGGCGCAACTTGAGGCCATTTCCTCTTGTCCCATGGCCTGTTCCTTGGGAGAAGAGACCAGCCCCCCCTGGCTACACCCTCCTTTCAGGTAGTTGCAGAGAGCGAGAAGGTCTCCCCTCAGCCTCCTTTTCTCCAGGCTGAACACCCCCAGCTCCCTCAGCCGCTCCTCACAAGACTTGTGCTCCAGACCAGCGGGGGGGCCATCACTGCCCCAGTCCTGCTGGCCACCCTGTTCCTGATACAGGCCAGGATGTTGTTGGCTTTCTTGGCCACCTGGGTGCACTGCCTGGAAGAAAGTGAAGTTTGCATGTGGCCCACCTGGAGGACGGAGGGACGATGCCCTTTGGTGACACCCCAGGCTGGCAGCACCCCGGCGAGGGCAGATGGGGCACAGACGTGGCTCCGGCTGGGCACGTTGTGCTGTGGGGTGAAAACTGGTCTCTTCTAGACCCGGCCTGGAAACAACATTGCACCCAGTTGCTCTCAGCTGAATGCTGTTGTCAGACGCTTCCCAGCCTGGCGAACCCTCATTAGGTGGCTTGGTGGTGGCAGTGGGGTCTGCCTGGAGGGGTCGTGGGGCAGCACTCACCTGTGACTCTTGGCAGATGTGGGTGGGCAACCTGCCTAAAGGAACTCATGCTTCCTCGGCCCTCAGGTTTTGGCCGTTTCTGATAGCAGTCCAAAGCTGGCCGTTTTCTGCTTTGCGAGGTGCCTTTGGGGCCGGTAGGGAGGTGCATGACTCGGCTAGTAGATTATAGCTGGACTTTACTACACATGAACCCTTCAACCCTTGCGTCTCTTTTTTGTTTATAGTTTCAATTACCAGAAGTCGTAACTCCTGCCCCAAAACACCCCCAAGCCAGTGATACTTGTGCAAATTGAGAAGACACAGTGTTTCTCCTCGGTGCGGAGCTTTGGCTCACTTCTGCTCCCTGCCCCGAGCGGGGTCCCTGGGACTCAGTGGCACGTGGGGCGGCAGGAGGAAGGAGATAAGGAATCAGTGCTCCGGTCCAAAGTCCGGGCTGCCTTTGGGGGGTCGGAAGTAAGCCCTGCCCTTGGCAGCTGTGTGGGGCAAGGGACCGTGCCCTTGTGGCCAAGAAGGCCAATGGCGTCCTGGGGTACGCGTCAAGAAGAGTGTGTCCAGCAGGTGGAGGGAGGTCATTCTCCCCCTCTGCTCTGCCCTGGGGAGGCCACATCTGGAGTGCTGGGTCCAGTTGTGGGCTCCCCGGTTCCAGAAGGANCAGGCTGCCCAGAGAGGTGGTGGAGTCTCCGTCTCTGGAGACATTCCAAACCCGCCTGGACGCGTTCCTGTGGCACCTGCTCTGGGTGACCCTGCTCTGGCAGGGGGTTGGACTGGATCATCTCCAGAGGTCCCTTCCAACCCTACCATTCTGTGACTTGCGTGGGTTTTGCTGTCAAAGCAAGGGGAGCAGAGGTAGACCTCCTGTCTGTGTCACTGAGGACTTCCAGGTGGCTCTGGCTGGTCCTGGCTCTCCCCCGAGCCCTTACTGCCCTCCCTGCCCAAAGCCACCCAAGGCGGGGTGAATGAGTGCATCTTTATGGGTGAAAACCATCACCCTGCTAGTCCAGATATTTGGCTATTTGTACGCTGCCCTTCCGTGTAGTTGTTTGCAGCTCGGTGGTTTGGTTTGTTGGGTTTTTTTTCCCCTTTTCCTTCCCTTCTGTGTAAAGTTGGTCTCAGAATTGCAGCAGGTTCCTCAGTGCCTATTTTGGATCCTGCAATAGAGAATTAATCTTTCTGGAGGTTAATTAACATGTCTCTTGCATTCCAATTTATAGATTAGATTATTGTTTATATAAAGCCTGGGATATTTTTTTTAATTTTATTTTAAGTTGAAAACAGGAAATTGTGGCTGAATTTCATGAGCTTTGTTTCTTATCTGAGGAATTAAAAACATCTTTAGGTTTTTGGGGTGGTTTTAAAATTTTTGCTTGGATCATAGCTGCCAGCTCACATTCCCTTAGTACGTTTATTCCTGTTGGTGTGCTTTTAACCCGTAGAAACGGTAGCTCGGCTTTGTGTGATGGTGCGTGCTTTTGGTTTTTTTTGGTTGTGCAAGCAGGAAAACTTCACTTCTGCCAAGCCCCTGCGTTGCTGGCGACATCAGAAAGGTGGGATGTTCAGAGGGGCTGACAGCATGGGACAGTGGTCTCTGCCTTGAAATGAGCTGGTGGCACCATCTAGGAGAGCTGGGGCTTTCCGTGGTCTCTCAACTGGGGAGATCTCTGTCAGTCAGTGCCTCCACAAACCCATGAACACCTTCTTTTGGGCTTTTTTTTTGGTCATTTGTTTGGGGTTTTTTTCCCCAAATAAAGCATGATCCCCCAGAATCACTAGGGCGGTACAATCTCAAAACATTGCTGAAGCTTTCGAGGGTCATCTACTGTGAATTGTGGGACTTGCCAGCAGATGACCATCTGCTGGCACAAATAAGTGAGCCTGGGTGCATCTCACAAGAAACTACTGTGCGGCTCTGAAACGTGGTTTTATGCATAGAGGCTGGAATCAGGCATGTTTGAAAAGGGGGGGCGGGAATTAAATAAAATTACTGGAAAACTGGTTCCCAGCAGCGTGCTCCTGCCTCTCCTGCCTGGCTGTGTGCGGTGCTGGGCACCATCCCGGGAGGTGCCTAGCGGAGGGTCTGGGGACCACAGAGGGAGAAGGGCTGGAACTGGAGGCGGGGGGGAAATGTTCTGAAGAAGGAAAAAATATTCCATTTCGAATGGCAGTGTTTGTGGCGGAATCCGTTTTGGTTAAAAGCTGCTTTTTTGGCAAATAGCCCAAAGCTTTATGGAAAAAAAAACAACAAACAGGCAGTTTTTTTGGCTTTGTTTTGTCTTCTTAATGGGGAATTTGAGGAAAAAATAAGAAGTCTCACAAGGAAAGTAACTGTCTCCCAGCCAGATCTGTTCTATTTGTTGTTCCTTGTGCCTGAGGCTTCAGTAATTCTGTGTATTTGCTGTTCCCAATGGATTCTCTTTTTAGTTTTTTTTGGGGGGTGGTGGGGTTTTTGCTTGTTTCTTTTGTGTTTTGGGTTTTTTTTAATTGCATGAAATTATATTCGGTGGGTTTTTTGGGTTACTACCCCTGTAAAATCTGCTGGACAATTTCTGTTGAATTCTGAAGTCCGACCACTGGATGGTTTTTGATAGGCTTTATCACAGCTGTTTTATTTTTACCTTCATGTATACCCAGAATTACTGACTGCAAGTTTTAGGCTTTTTAGATGTTGTTTGGTGGCTGGTAGAGGGATGAGGGACAAGGACACTGCCCATTTCAGCTGTCCTGGAGGTGGGTCTCTTGTGCACCTTGTGTATCCGTCCTCCTCACTGGAGAAGTGGAAAAAAACAAAGATAAATTTCAGCATAACTTGCCCGTTGTGTAACACCTCTCGCTCAGGGCACGTAGGCAGAGACACGTTATGAAAACTATTTCATTCCTAAAGAATTCGGTGATAATAAAGAGAATTTGCATTTCCTAAGTTCTTACTCGGCGATGTCAAGTAGGGTTTTTTGGTTTTGTTTTTTTTTAATTAAGAAACAACTCTTGGTTTTCATTGAAGGTTTCTGCCTTAGCTAGAGCCAGGGAGAATCCTCTAGTTAACCAGAGCTATTTTACTCTCCAGGCTTGCTTAAATAATAAGTTTAATTATGTAATATTCTTTTTTTTTTAATCCCCCTTTGCCTTATTTGTATGTTCAGGTCTTTGTGTGGTTTCTCTCTCTTTTGATGTTTGCAGAAATGCATTATCTTCATCTGGCTGGTTTGTGTTTGGTGTGCCACTAATTGACTCAATATCCTGTTTGTTGGAATGAAAGCACGCTCTATCATGGCATATTTTTCCAGGGTGTAAAACCTCGCAGTATTTGGGCCACCCTGTCGGGGAGGAAATTGTTGGTTGTGCTGTGGAAATGAAGTGGCAATGGTATTTTTCCTCAGGTGAGCGGGGTTTTAACTTGAAATAAACTCTTAATACCCTGCTGAAGGTGAGATCCTGCATTCTGCTCCTTTGGACGTTACTTGCGAAGGGCACAGTTGTGGGCTCAGATGTGCTGCAGAGAGTTTTTGGGGTTGGGCCTTGGCGACCTTCCCCTGAACCTCTCCATTGCCCCAACCTCAACGGGAGAGCCGGGCAGGAGGGGACCTCAGTTGACTGATGACCATTCTGTGGAGTGCTGTGGAGAGCAGAGAAAGGTCTTTGTCTCTTGTTTGGGGCTGAAGAACTGCATTAGGAGACTGGGAAGGGCTCTCTTGGTCTGCCCCCATCCCAGGGGGATGTCCCAAAATCCCTCTGCTTGGCCTCAACGGGCAGCGTTTGCCCAGACTTGGGCCTTCAGGGACCTGGCTCTGTCATCAGCTGGAAGAGGAGCTATGCAGTAGTAATTTGGACTTGGACGGATGGAAGGCAAGAGCCCTCTTTGTGTCCTAAGTTGCTCTTTCCAGTAGAAAATTAAGGTTCCTAATGTGCATTTGGCTTAATGTACACACACGGATATAAATCTCTCTTGTTCTCTTCGGTCCCTGACCCTCTTGGCAGTAAATTTGGGAACCCGAAGCTGTCAACAAAGCAAAATGGAAAAATAGAAGCCAGACAGACCTTGGTTGTGTATGATATTTTAAGTAACTGTAGGTACGCGCTATGGAAATAATTAGGATTATTTGTTGTGTTGAAGGGAGGTATGTCACTGAGGTATTGTGTGCACCGGCATTCCCCACGCCTGCAAGATGGATTAGCAGCTGAGTTAACAGATGCAATAAAGCTCGACTGAAAATAGTTCACTGTTGTTAAGCGTAGGTGAAAGGGCTTTGGTTTGGGTATCAAAGAGTGTATTTTGACTGCTTGACAAGTTTGCAAGGAAAAAAAAAAATCATTTCAATATTATAAGCTTTCTCTGTGAGTCTGGGGAATTTTTCTGTGCCATTAGAGTAATCGGCAAAAAACTGAAATGCACATTGATTAATAACCTAAGTGGAAGCGCGGGGGAAACAAGTGGCTTTAACATTAATAAGGCAAATAAACCATTTATATAAAACGGTTGCTAATTGAGTGGGACGTTAAATATGCTGTATGCTGGCACATGCTGCCACATTGCGGTACTTCCATAACCTTACCAGTCAGCTTTGGGAGCCGACTGTGTGTGAGAATGTCTTCTGGCTTAAAAACTCCTGCGTGGCTGGGAAAAAGGGGATGCAGGGGGGGACGAGCATCCATTGATGGTGGAATCCAGGACCAGGTTTCCTGTGGCTGTGACAGGGCTCTCATCCGCGTGCCCGGCTGGAGGGTGATGCGGGTTGTGGACCTCCATGGCAAGGACCTTGGTTTGGGTATGTGGGGGACTCTTTGGGTGCTTTTTGGGTTTGAGATCCCAGTAAGAATTGCAAATGTTTTGAGGAGGGGAGGAGGGAAGGCTGACTCTGGTTGCGTGACGGTGGCATTTAGGGTGGGAAACTATTTGTATTGGAAATGGGGTATGTCATTTTGGGTCTGATGGTGGTAGATGGAGAAAGGAAGTTGCACAAAGCACGTCCTGTAGCAGGGCCTCAGTGCTGGTTTACATCCCTTCCTGACTGGCACGCCACTGTCTCCACAGCAGGATTCTCCCCAGTAAAATAAAACCAAGTCCCACAGCAGCACAGCTTTAAAGCAAGCGGCGAAGACTGGCCACCCAGCAGAAAAGCAATATTCTGGTAAAAACCATCAACTAAAAATTCCAGCTTGCCGCTTATACCAGGCAAAAAGCATGCTTTCAAGCAGCGTGCGTGTGTGATGCCGTGGGAGGAGGCAGGAGGATCCCTTTTTTTTTCCCCTTCTCTTTGGTGTTTGTGGCTTAGTGTCATTTCACCTGGAAATGTTTACATGCCAAGACACTCTCTGCATTTCTGCAGTGCTCTTCCTTAGCAAATACCTAAAAGCCGCGTAAGCAGTGGTTAAGGTGACCCAGCCTTGCCGTTGGGGCAGGGGCTGTTGGGGCTGTGGGATGTGTGGTGGTGCCAATAGCAGCTGTGGATCACGGCAGCACCGTTGCAGATGGGCGAGAGCTTGCAGGCTGTTCCTGGGGGGAGTTAAGCATCCCCGGCTCATTTTGTACCCCAGCGAACTGGGCAGGTTTTGGTATTGTGGGCAGAATTAAAGGTGATCGGGTTGGGTGGAGGGTTCAGTAGCCTTGTCTGTCTCAGTGCCTCCACCGGAGTCGATCACAAGCTCATGCTTTTCTTTCTTCTTCTCGCCACTTGTTAATGTGGGGCCGGAGCAGCGGAGCTGTGCTCAGGGGTGATGCTAGTGTTTCTTGTCATCTTTGTTGGGGGTTTGTAAAGCCTCGGTAGCATGTCAATTATATATGATGGGTGGAAGCCTAATATTCTGTGATAATTAGAAGGCAAGTCTAGTGTGAAATCGGATTAGAGCCCGGCATTACAGTCTAGGATTCCTTTGGAAGTTGGTTCAGAGGAAGTCATAAAACTCTTTTAAAGACGCCACAGGCCGATGTGTGCTAGAGAGAAGGGGCAGAGCACGAGGCTGAAATGGTGGCCCCGCGTGCCGGTCCCCCAGCAGTGTTAGCCTCCTGCTCCTCCACTGGCCCAGCTTACCCCAGCCCATTTTCCCATATGGAAGCCAAGTCCAACAGTAACATCTCAGACCATTAACTGCTTTTGGCTTGTTTACCGAGCCGCAATGAAGGGCTAGACTGTGTTTGGGAGTGTTTTAAAGAAACAACACCCCCCGCCTCCCAGAAACCACTCCTGAAAGTTCAGCTAGTTTTGCAGCTAGATATGCTTAAAGTACAAACGTGTTCAAGGAGAGGAGAAGCAGGCTGGGAAGGCATGTTAGACATCCAGAAACAACATTTTGAAAAGGTCTTGGAAAATTGTTCGGTGGAGGGAACTGCTTTTCAAGATCACAGAGCCCCTGAGTTCGCGCTGCACACTTACTCATTCAATGAAAACTTGTTTTCCGACACATTGCAAAATAGTTACTCGATTTGGAAGAAACTCCGTGTACCTGGAGTCTGCTAAATGTGGCGTTTCTGTAATGGCTTAAATAATAAATTTGCAAGATTACCTTTCTGAGCACATTTCCTTGGATGTACACATGGTAACACTGTGTACCATTGTGTTTCTATCTTTAAACCGCCACCTCCGTCCCCAGAGGTGTGCTGTTACCTAGCCAAGGAGCAAGCTTCTTTTGTAATTTTGGTCCGTCATTCTCTCTCTGTATTCACACGTAATATAAAGCAGAGAAAAAGTCTTGCTGCGGTGGGCCATGGGAAAGATCCGCTGCAAATCCACAACGAGTTGCAGCGATGGTGTGCGTATGCGGTAGATATTTGGAGTTTCTCTCTGCTACCTAAGCTCTTTTTGCCACGCAGCCCCCGAGGTGATGATTGCGCACCCTGCCAAACAATTCAATAAAAAGCCAAACTTGAAAGGAAGCTGTGGCAGAGTTATATTTTTGCTGTGCTCACATGGTGATAAATTACAAAAGCTGCCGAGTCTTTACACTGAACAGTAGGTAGAGAGTTGCCTTCTATGGGCATTGTTTGATGAGTTTTAACTTGGGAAATAATTATTGCCGAATGTGTCCTTGACAGTGAGCTCAAACCATGAGTGTTCTTTACATAATATACATAAACATGAGATCTCTGTTCAAATGGGCCTAAATAATCATGTTTTTCTCTCCTTTTCCTTTGAGGAGTTCACTGCCAGTTGGAAAAGTGAAGAGCGTTGTCTTTGGTCTTGGCTCTAGGTCAGTGTTTTCAGTGGCCATAACTGGTCTGTGCTCTCGTGGACCGCTGGCAGCAGCTGCTTTCCAGGCTTCATTGTTTTCGTTCCCCTGCATGCCATGGTTGTAGCACTCTCGTGTTTTGAAGCTGTTGTCCAGTGCCGCTGTGCTTCGAGGCGTCTGCCTGTGGAAGCGTAAGCAGGTCCCACCACTGCAGCCACTCACCCAAGGGACGTGTGGTGGATCCTTCACCCGGGCAGGCGGTGGGATGGCGGAACGTTGAGTTGCTCTCCCTGCAAACTCAGGCATGGGATGAGTCCTGTGGACGGATGCTGAGCGGATCGACTCTGCTAGCTGATTTAAAATGAGATTTCTCGCAAACCGTGTCAGTGCTCTTTGCTTTGCTCAAGCGAGGATATATTCTCAGGGATGAAAAGATGCTAAGGACAACCCTCCCCATGGGAAAACTGGGGCCCCAGTGAATTCCAGTGACTTTCTGTTGATATCTTCCACTGTGTTGTAAGAAAACTGCAAGAAAAGCAGCCTACAGCCCTAAACTTTGTGGTTTTTTTTAACAGTGGGTAACACAGTGCATCCTCCTACCATCAGCACTGAGTAGCCAGAGCTCCTCAGCTCCAGACAGAGCTAATTCTTGATCACAAGCCAAGACCACATAGTGCTGACATGACTGAGAAATATCTTCCATAATTAGATTGCTTGGTCATTCATTTTTGAATGTCTGAGTTGCATTTTGGAGCGTAATTTCTTAACGATCAACCAAACGGGATCTGCGCAAGCTTGATTTACTGGCAGTAGTGTTCTCCTTTCCTCAGCTTTGCACGTGTGTCCCAGGGGGCACTGTGCAAATCTGGGACGAGGGGGATCACAGAAAAATGATTTTGTTTTGTGTGGTGGGATGGTAACTTTAGTTTAACAGTATAAATAGATATAAAACTGTTACTCGTATTGATGAAATACATTGGGCTTTTATTTTTTTTTTAATCATAAATGAATTGGAGTTGTTAAAACTACTGGTTTAGGGGTCCCAGGGCATCTGTGACAACTTCAGAAGTGTCTGCAAAGTGTAACTAGAAATAGAAATCCTGCTATCAGTAGGTTTGCATTTGCCAAGTAGGGTAGAGGTTTACCCCTCCGAAACAAAAGAATGGGAAGTATGTAAGTCGTGACCACCAAAGGCAGGCATGCGTCACGGAAACGGTACTGAAACCGTGAAGTGCATTTCAGGTAAAATATTCCCAACGTACTCCCCCTCCATAATAAGAAATTTAGAAAAAAAAAAAACTGTTTCAAGACTTTTGAAATTAAATTAATTTGACACCGCAAAACTAGCCGTCGCTCTAGCTGTAATTACTGCTTTGCTGCTGTTTATTTGCTTCCCGTTGTGTCAAAGAGCCTTAGTCCTGCATTGGAGCCGGCACAAAGAGATTCAAAGTGAAATAATGCAGCGGCGCTTGGGCACTTGCTTTTTTTAATTCTGGCTAGTAAGGCAGGCTCATAGAGGAGTCCCCAGGTGTGCTGCGGGATGGGTTTGGTGGGCACAATCTGAAAATCCTAGGTGTGTGTCTTCCTCTCTTTTAAATGACTTACCGAGCTAAATGGAGCTGCGTCCCCCGGTGCTGCACCCCTTAATGCTGGGTATTCGCCGCTGGAGATGCTCCCCTGAAACAGAAGGAAATAGAGTCCATGAAAGAAAAAATATATCTGTAAGGAGATAGCAAGCTTTTTCTGTGTTTTCTGAAGGCTGTGTCTAAATGGTGCTGCTTCCCGTAACAGACTTTGAGCTTTCTATAATTCAAGAGGAGCGGACGGTCTTGTGCAATAAATTAGCTGTGGCAGAATTATCTGTCGGTCAAGGTCTCTCTGTAACGCCAGGGAAAACAAACAAAGAAGATTTAGGAGGAGAGGTTCTTAAGAATTATGTATAGAGAGATATAAAAATATTTACATCGTATTTTAAAATGGTCTTTAAGTGTCTGAAAGGAGAGATACTAACATTTCTGGGCTAGAAAGTCATGCAAAGCAGTAATAGCTGGGCAAGTGGCGTTGGTAGGAGATTTTGCAGAACGCTTTGTTTTGCACCGTGCAAAAACTGCTCTTGTTTCTCTAAGCCCACGTTTGCTGCTCGGCAAGCAGGTAGGATGGCTCGTCAGTAAGCGCACGGTTGCGGAGAGGTTGTTTTCTCTGCGAGGGGCTGGCAGGTCCTTTGCAGCTCTTGCCGTGAGTCTCTGAACCTCAGTTGGTGGTTGGAGGTGGTTGGTGGCTTCCAGGGTAGGGAAGAGCCTTCACTTCTCCATCTGCTTACTCCGGGTGAAGGATAAGGGTTGGCAGCGCGGTGTGAAATGGGAGGGAAGGCAGCAGCTTACATGTAGGCTGTGTCTTTTAAAATACCATCTGACTTGGAAGGATGAGTTTTCTCATCCGAACTGCTTGTTTTGATCGTATCAACTTCAGCGTTGACAAAAATTTGCACAATTCACCCAAGTTTGAACCGCTTTAGCGGTGGCCCCACCTGCCTGTGGTGGTGTGGCGTTGTGGGACCCATCAGAGGAGCTGGAGCTGAGGATTGCTACGCCAAGAGTTCGTCTTGGCCCACAAAACTTGACAGCAGCATTTTACTGGGGGTGCTAGAAGAGGGCAGCTTTGTCCCGCACCGCAGCGAGACGCTCTAAAAGCAAATTATATGGGGCCAAATCCCATGCTCTGGTTGTCTGTGAGCTTTTGAAATGGAGATATGGTATATACGGAAGTACTTCATGATTCCTCTGACCAAGCCAGCTTGAGCCAGATGACTCGTAGGAGAGAATTATCTTTAGGGTCAAGGAAGAAAAATCTGTTTGAATTCTCCAAAAACAAACACCCAGTTTCGCCCAGGATGATGACAGAAAACTGTAAAATTAGAAAATTAGGAGCTGGGAAATATAAAGCTTTTTCATGAGCTGCTGCATAAAACAAGTATCTTTTAATATCGGTCCTAACTGTGTTTCTGAGAGACATTACTTCTCCTATGATAATTGGAGGTGTAGAAAAAAGGATTTATCTGTGCCAAAAGGACCATTGCTGTTGGTGCTGTGTTGTGTATTAAGTGAATGAATTGGAAGTAATTAAAATACTCGGCAAAAACTTCATGGAAGATATCGTAGTAAATACAGATCAATTTGCTGGTTCTTCAAATTATACTGTGCCAGATGAGTATCTGTTTATTCCGTTTATTAACTGAATAAGAGGACACTTCTTAATGTTCTTGCGGGAAGACGGCACGTGGTATTTACATGTGTTGCTATGAAGTTCCTCTACCACATCAGGTTTTGGTGTGCCTGGTCCAGTGCTCACAGTGAGGGGGGTTCTCCTCGGGAGGGGATGGTGCTGCGGGTCCTCACACCCCCTGCCTCGCAAACCAACCTCTTCGCCCTTGCATGGAGAATCTTTTTAACTCGGCATGTTTTCTTCTCTGCTTTTCAGGTGACCACTTGAAAGTCTGCTCACAGGGCTACACGTGCTGCTCTCAAGAGATGGAGGAGAAGTACAGTCAGCAGAGTAAACACGACTTTAGAAACGCTGTCGTAGAGCTTAGCAATCACCTACAAACCATGTTTAGTTCCAGATACAAGAAGTTTGATGGTAAGTGCAGAGACCTTGAACTTGCTCTCCTTGGGATAAAATGTAAAAAAATCCCCATCCTGTTGTTCTCTGTGCAGTTGCTCTGCTCTGCCTCCCGCTTTGATGGGGGAGGTCATGACTTGTGGCTCAGAGGGCAAAGCATGCCGTGTTTTGCAATCCTGTGAGAGAGGAATATTTGCTGATTATGGCTGCTTGTTTCCCAAAGGGAGAGATCTTTCTTTCTGATTAATCTCTTGAAAAACCATTTTGCTCTCAATGTAAGATTGCAGTTAGTTTAGTTGGTACATCCCTGAAGCACGTGTCACTGTAATGTGCACAACTTGCAGCCCCGATCCACAAAAATGCTGATCTTTCCCAGCGTGTTGTAACCAACAGGATTTGAATCCATCTCCCTTAGCTTTTGGGGCTAAGCAGATAAATAGAGAGCTGGTTTCGTGCAGAGGCCGAGGGTTCAAGTGTGATGCAGGCTCAGAAGCAAAATGAACCAAGTCTCGGCTGAGTTCCCATCGCTGGAATGACAATGCTGATAGGCAAATGACTGCTCTCGGCATTGCCCTGGGATCCACAGCGTTGTCCTGTCTGGGTCTCCATAGGGCATGCCTGGCACATGGGAGCTGCAGGGAGAAGGTCCCTCCATAGGCACACCCCCTTCCAGCATTGCCCACCTGGCAGCCAGGTGCCTCTCTTTTGACATCACCTTGGTACATCCCCTTGCAAACAGCTGAAGCCGATGCCAGGGCATCGGGTGCAGCACCCACCGCAGGTCTGAGCACCATCTCTTGGTTTGGCTGCCGAGCTCTTGTTCGTGGCAGGTCCGACGGTGCTCTGCAGGTGCCTCGGGGCTCCCCGTCCTGGGCATCCCCAGGAGGAAGGAGCAGGGCATCAGACTCCTGTCTGGGTTGTCCTCATTGGCTGGGGGAATGAGGTGACACCCAGTTGCATGTGGAAATATCTGAAGAGGCAGGTGGACTGGGTTGCTGAAACTGTTGTTATGCTTGTACGTCATCATCGCTGTCTGGTAGCAGTGATTCCACCGCATAGCTCCTCTGGACCGTTTTCTCTCTTGTTTGGTCATTGGTTCGACATGGATTTTCTGCTAATATCCCGAAGTCTCTGCCTTGAACTTCCCAGGGACCTCCTCTACACTACTGCAGCAGGTAGCAGCCCCTTTCTTTCAAAAGGGATTGGCACTCGGGTGAGTGAAAAAGTCCCTGAGTATGAAATTGCAATGAGTCAAACTGGAATTACGCAGTCATCTTGATAGCATCTAAATCTGCTAGCTAAATATTTCCCTCTTAACCTCTGTTGTCTCTACCTGCTGGTACACCAAAGGGGTGATAGAGAGACAACCAAAGTGTCTAGACTTGCAAGCTTATTAAATGCAGAACAAGGCACTTAATGAAATCCAGCCTATAGATAAGCCCTTTCAAAGAGACCAGAGGAAAGGCATCTGCTTCACCTTAAATGAACGACGAGGCTTTTTGAAATGCTGCATTGAAAACAAAGAGCGTGCAGGGTTCACTGTGTTAGCATGCCTGACGTGGTGCGGGCGTATTGCTAGGTGTGCCGGCCCCTTTGTAGGGTGAGAGACGGCTGCAGGACGGCCGGGTGATATTAAGCGAAGCTGAGCTGGATACCTGTCAAAGCACGAGGCTTCAAAATGGGTGAATTTTGAATGGGTGAATTCCTTTGGTAGGAAGCCCTGCATGAGCTGTTTTGTTGGTGCTGCATGGTTCTTCCATCAGCCTCTCGCAGTGTGCCCTGTGCCCGTCTCATCCTGATCTTAGCCCTGGGAATCCTTGGCAGGCAAATCTGGAAGGGGATGCTGGAAGCTGGATTTACTGTGCCCAGCCTGTCCCTGGAGGGCGTTTCTCTGCCCTGTACGAAACTAATGAAGGAGAATGAGCAGCCTCCTCAGCTTGTCCCAAAGCCTAATGGCCCCGTCTTTGGGCGTTTGCTAATATCAGATCTCAACTTTCATTTGCTGCAGACAGAGCTGATTTACGGATTTTTTTTAATCTTACCTGGGGTAGAAGCAGAGATGAACTGATTACTATCCTCCATCATTTACCTCTTGGAAGACTTATAATTAAGACTGCTTCTCTCCCTCCAGCCCAGCCACCTGGAGGCTGAAGGCATCCTTTCAGCAGCACTCTTGCCGGTGGCTGGGGCAGGTTGAAGAATCTCCCCTCCAAGCTCCTCAGACTCTTCGGCAAAAATTCTGGAATGCCATGCCCTGGACTGCAGTGGTAGTTGTGTTTGTTTAAGAGCCTGCTGTTGGGTGATCGGCTGCTTGTGGTGTGGTGTTGCCTGCCTTCGGTCCTGGTGCTTGGTCATCAGGTCAGCTGTGGTCAGTTCTGCCTTGCTCTTTTGAGTTCTCCTTGTCCAACGTAATTCTTCCCGCACTTCTTGATGTAATGTGCCCAAACTACAGGAAGGAGAAAGGATCAAGACCCATATATTTGTCCTGATCTCTAGGGATGAGATTGGAAAAGCATGTGATGCCTTCCAGAGATCTTCCTTTGCCTGGACCCATGCTCCAGTTTGAGTGTTTGCAGCTCTTTAGCGCAGCCTCATTGCTAGTAGCTACATCCATTCCAAGGAAAACAAAGCTGACGCAAAGGAGCTGTGCACCTTCCTCTGTGTAACAAGAAATCCTCTGTGCTACAGCTGTGCAGAGGAACTCAGCTGGCCATTGCACAGACCGAATTCCCTTCACTTAGCTGGTCTCCCAGCCGGTGGGACAGATGTCCCTTGTGCAGGGTCACACATCCCTGTGCTGCCCTAGGCCACTCCAGGATGCAGCTCAAGCAGCGAACCAGCTCTTTGGAGTTCTTTGTCACGAGTTCCCTGGCTGCTAATCTCTCAGCCTTGACATTCAGGTCAGAGAGGAGAGGCAAACCCGTGCTGCTGCCTCCGTTATGTGCTTGACCTTTCCAGCAGTTGCCTCTGCAAAAGGACAGTCGAAGCGGCGGCACGTCCTTTGGATGGGGGCTGTGATGCCCCGTGGCTCTTGCAGCGTTTCCATCAGCTGTTGCCGGAGCGCTGTGTGCCGTTGGAACTCTTGCCAGAATTGCTCTGATCTGACACCAAAGCCATACAGAAATGGATTATCTCCTCTTAATCGGGAGCATGGAACAAGCTGCTGATTATCTGTCCCCAGAGGGCTGACCAGAAGTCGTTTCGGCTCCTAATGCGTAATGCGACAGCGTCAGATCGTCCTGTGCGTGTTCGGTTTGCAGACGCTGGGAGGAGACTGGAGCTTTGGAGTCCCGTATCTTATATATCCTGTCTAAATATTTGCTTACAGTACAGCTATGTATGGGAGAGCTGGGACTCTTTAGCCTGGAGAAGAGAAGGCTGAGGGGAGACAAGTGTTTACAAGTATCTGAAGGGTGGGTTTAAGGAGGATGGAAACAGACTCTTTTCAGTGGTTCCCAGTAACAGGACAAGGGGTAACGGGCATGAGCTGGAACATAGGAAGTTCCGATCAAATATGAGGAAAAACTTCTTTACGGTGAGGGTGACAGAGCACTGGCACAGGCTGCCCAGGGAGGTCGTGGAGTCCCCTTCTCTGGAGACTTTCAAGACCCGCCTGGATGCCGTCCTGAGTAATGTGCTCTGGGCAATCCTGCTTTAGCAGGGGAGCTGGACTAGATGATCTCTAGAGGTCCCTTCCAGCTCTGAAAAATTCCGTGATTCGATATGCTCCGGAGGGTCTCTCTTGGTGTAATTTAACCCACTAGCCCAACCCCAGCGTAGCAGTAAGGTATATATCTTCAGCAGTAAGGGAAGTGCTTTTTTAATAAAATAAAAAATACTTCGGAACTTGTCACATTGCCTATCGCTAGGTGTTTTCAAGTCGAAGGTGTGTTGGTTTTTCTGGCATATGTGGTCTCAGATACGTTTATGGGCTTCATTGAGAAATTTGTGGGTGAGATCCTCTGGCCGTGTAAGCGTCTCTCTCCGTGACAGTGGCAGCCATGGGAAAGCCACAAAGCTGCATGACTGCCATGACATCTCACGCCACAGAAGCAGCTATAGCAATCAGGGCTTTAAACATGTGTCATCATTCCGCGCCCCCCCCCCGGCCCTTTGTTTTTTTTAATTTTTAAATCTCCTTTGCCTTGTCTCATCTTCACCCGTTAGTGCCCTCCCCTTCCCTCTTCCAGGGATTAATAACATTAATAGGATTAATGGTGACATTAAGACTGCATAAACGCTCCGTCCCATTTATTAAACTCAAACTTTCACCTCTTTTGCCCTTTGAGGCTGAAGTTTTCCACACCGGGGTCTGTGCTAGCCAAGCAGCGCTCTGGGGAAATGGCTCAGCTGTTCTGTGGACCTGGAGCAGGGACAGGACATAGCGCATAACTCTTCTGCAGCATTTCCGCTATTCTGTTGCTTCCTAGATAAGATGTTCTTAGGTTTTTTTCTTATTAAAGGCACCTCCTGAATCTCTCAGAGGACATAACTGTTGTGCCAGGCCTTTTCCGGAGGGAGAAATGATGTTTTATAGGGGGGTTGCAGAGTGAGTGGGGAGGGCTGAGCCTCCGGCAAGTGCCTGCTTCTCCTGCCCCTGCGTTTCACAAAAGCTTTTGCTGTTGCACTTAAACCAAGTCTTGTCCCTTTCTTCTGCTCGCTATGGATTTCGGGGAGGCAAGCACACTTCTGCAAGCCTTGTGGTATGGGAATGCCGTGTACAGAGACGAACGGGAGGTGGTCTGTCCCCAGCCGGGCTGGCAGTGGGTTTGGCATTCCCAGTTTCCAAGCGGCAAGGATTTGTACTACATGGTATGGCCTGAGCCAGTGTCTGGCTCTATCTATTAAATGCTGAGAGTCCCATTTTCAATCCGCTGCCCTGGACTTTTCCATTAGCATTTAAGATAAAACAAATACAGCAGTGTAAAACAAAACCCCTTTGGGACAATGAGGGGAAAGAAACCAAGCCCCAGCAGCATCCCCGAGACCGTGGTGGGCCCCCCCCTCCCTGCGTGGGGGCCGGGCAGAGCAGCTGGGGAGGGACCCCTGTGCCTGGGCTCCTGGTTAGTGTTGGGCAGAGCAGCCACAGCTGTAAATCAAGATCATCCCGCGCATCTTTCAGTCATACCAGGGTGCCCTTGATCTTCCAGCACGAGCTTTGTGTTACTCCTGGGTGCACAAATACCGATTTACTTCTGGTAATGGATTTGTGGCTGAGTCCGAGTAATTAGTCAGGTGGAACGTTGGCCAAATACCTTCCGAACTCTGCTAAAACTGTTGAAAAAACCCACTTGTAATCTCATTTCTCATTTAGATTTCATTGTGCAGATAACCCTTAGTTTCCAGCTGCTGTCTCCAGGTAGGATTTAGATGTGGACATGTGGCTGGGAAGTATTAATAGCTGGGATCGAGACAGGATGGATGAGGGGAAGCTTTTGGTGGTTTCATCTCCACTGCTCCAGGCAGTGCCGAGGCAAAGGGTGAAAGACGAGCCTGCAGGTGCCCAGCCCACCGCTCCTATAGTTAGAATTTGGCAGGCCATCAGGGCGCTCCGTCTTACTGAAATAACTGCCCTTTGGGGACCTTCAGCTCCCCTTAACTCTTTTATCGGAAACTACCTGCAAGAGCAGAGGCCCGGGGCCTCATCCTGCTCGTGTGCCAGGGTCCCCCGTTCCCATAGACCCCAGGACCACGGGGTTAGCCCTTGCTGCTGGCACTGCAGGAGCCGGCTGCGGGTGTTGTGGCACAGCAGGAGGGCTGAGAGTGGTGGTGGCCCTTTGCTGGTTGCTGTGCTGGAGCCACGTGGTATTTGTGCTTCTGAATAAATCTGCGTGGTGGAGAGAGCTCTACCATTACAACCCATCCTCTGGTGAGCGCACTGATGATGACGGCATCGTTAACATGGAAACAATACAGTGGTTTTGCCTATCTGCTGCCGCTCGTGTCGAGATGAAGGCACAGGCTCATTCCAGAAAGGAACGGCACCAAACCTCATACCAACCAGGGCAGAAAATGGTGGGAAGGTCCCTCGCATTTTGCAGAAGCAGCAGTTGCCTTCTGCTGAGAGCCAGGCCTTGCTTTCGGACCTGTGCTTCCCCGGGGTAGGGATGGAGTGATTGAGGAGAAGCAGGAGGGAGCAACCACCAACACACTTCCTTTAGAAAAATCCCACTTGTGGGCTTTTGTTTGCGCTTTCCCACTTGCTGTAGCAGTACTGAAACAAATTGTCTGCTGTCTGTGCCGTGGAAGCTTGTTTATTCTTTTGTTTTCTTTTAACTGGGTCCTCTCTATCTGGAGATTTTTAAGGAGGTACAAAAGCCACTGTGATTTTTAGGCTTGTTTGTTGGGAAGGGTGATGCTCCTCTGACGGTAGCGGGACCAGACCTCTGCTTTGGGAGGCTCAGAAAGATCCTGGGGTCAAGTTGTCTCAGAAGGAGATCTCAAAGTGGGGGAGGCTCCTGCCCCGTGTGTGTGTTGGGGGAAATGGGGGAAGAAGACTTTAGCAATGGGCAAAGCCATCTTCTCTACAGGCTTGGACAGATCAAAGAGTCCTCTGATGTCTTGGGTCCAAGCAGTTCTGCTGTCAAGATTACAGGTAAGCTGCTCTTACGCTTTTGATTATTTTTTTTTTCCCCCAAAAGCGCAGATACGGGCAGCACGCTTTATACTTGTCTACAGGAAATGTGCCCGGTGCTCTCTGGTTACTAATTGCTGTCAGCCAGTCAATGAGCTATTGTTTGTCTGTTTAAAATTAACTCTCTCTTCCTCCTTCCTATGTGCGGCTTTGGGTTTATCTTGGAGTCCTGGGAGCTGCTGCCATGGATGCTGGTGGAGTTGATGGCATTTTGGGGTCTTGTGGTGGGCTTAGGGGTGTGATATTCCACCGGTGCAGAGCTGGAGTTATTCTGTTAGCGTTAAACGCACTGTCACGTCTTAGCGTCCAGCTGTTGGCATGCTGAATGGACAAAGAAGAGAGGCGGCCCTAGCTGGAAGAGCTCTCGAGGCAAACATAATGAGATGAGGGGAACTGAGGTAACGGGAACGAGAAAGTCATCCCTGTTGTTCAGCAGCACGGATCCTCCCCAAGCTCTGCAACAGCAGTCGTAGGAAGGGAGGCTTGGAAAAATACGTATGTGTGAAATACCTTAGCGAGTGTCCCAGAAAGCTCCTCTGAATGGGAGGGTATGCAGCAGGCAACCTGAAGGAACTCTCTTTCAGATTTTGTGGGTGATGTTTGCTGTTTGGGGTGGGCAGTTGGTGTGCTGCTACCGAATGGACCTGGGTCAGCAGGCTAAAGCAGCTGAGAAATAATAGATGTGTTTGAAAAGCCAGTTGAGCTTGAGGAATGGGGGCAGTGAACATCAGCCATGGGAGGAGAATGGAGGGAAGAGCGAGCAAACGGAGGGAATAGAAGGAGCAGCAGCGAGGGAGGTGTGTTGGGGAAGACTGCCATTGAGTCGTGGTCACGAGGAGGAGGAGGATGGAAGAGCTGGGGATGAGGGATCTGCTGCCTGGGGAAGGAAGCAGCGTGGGAGCAGCAGGAGAGACCCACTATAGCTGACCCGGTATGGGACGTGTGAACAGTGATGGTCCCTGGAAATGGGAACGAGGAGGCTGCAAAGGCTGAGCTTGTCCTGCTGTGTGGGATGTGGCGGAGCAGGATGGACTAAGAGGTTCCAAGGGCTTTTCCGCTGTCGCTTTCCTAATTCATGTTATGTGCAGTGGGATGCGATGTGATGCTATTTTCTTCTTGAATCGCAGACGGCGATCTCCATACTGGTTTTTCCCCCCGCTTCCTTTGTTGCTTCTTATTCCTTTAAGGAGCTCAGTCTCAGTGTGATGGTGGTGATCTCACGCTGTGTGTCCTTCCCTGCTCTTCTGGGTTCCTACCAGCCCTGGGGGGGCAGATGGAGATTATGTTCTCAGGCCCTCCAGAAACAAGAAGTTACAGAAATTCTGGGGTTTGGTGGTTGTTTTGTCTCCTCTGAGGCTGGAGCCCAATTGTTGTTACTGGCTTGAAACCTTTCACAAATAAAGCAAAGTTTGGGGAGATGATGATGTCCCTCTCAGCTCTCCAAGGTTCACATGTCGGGGCTGTTGCTGTGACATTGGCATGATTTAAGCCTGTACTTCTTCAAACTCCGTGGAAGAGTTCTTCCCATGTCAGTAAGTGCTAACACATGTTTGAAAACAGGACAGAGGAACAGCTTGTGGATTTGCCCTGCCCTTCCTGAGTTCATATTCCATAAATGTGTTAACACTATGTATTCATCGGTTTCTCAACACTTCTGGAAAAAGGTTGTTAAGCTATGGTTTGTTTTTCCCTGGTGGAAATTACAAATACGGTATATGCAATAAAGGAAGTGAAGGTATATTAAAAATAATGAGGCACATTTAGAAAAAAAAAACAAACAGCCTTTTTCCTTTGAGTAGGTGGCATGGCTATGGATGGCTGCACCTTCGAGGTGAAAAGAGCTGTGAAACAGTCGTCTCTTTTTATCATTTTTTTTTTTCCCTCCAAATTCCTTTTATCTGTCTGGACTGAATTTTGCTTCGCATGGTAGGAGCAGCTGCAGGGTGGAGTTTGCATCCACAGATGCACCTCGGCGAAGGCGCTGGGACGGTGGCGGCACCGGAGCCTTCGGGGCCACGGCTCGGGCAAGAGCGTCCGTCTGGGAATCCATCTCGCTGTTGTGGACCTTTTATGAGTAAACCATTTTCTGAGAAAATGTCATTAATCTCTTTGTGGCAGTCTTCTCCTGTACACACTAGAAAGCATAATCGTCTACACAGACAAGCAAATTAAAGGTTTCGGTAAGACAGACTGTCCTTAATTAATCATAATCTGGACAACATATTAAGAGTATACCCAAAAAGCTGGGTGGCAAATTATCTGAAACTAATTAATCGTGCCCATAAAAATTCAGCATGTTTCCTCTGCAAGCTTGAGCCTAGTTTTATTTGTTTTTTAAGGCGTGTTGAGTAATTACATGTCTACCTGGTGTCTATTTACATTGTTAATTTGGAGACCTCAAGCAGAGTAAGGCCAGTTGAAAACGCAGCTCTGAACGAAGCAAACCTGGTGCATGGGAAATTGTAGCATGTCTGGTGGCCTTCGGGAGCAGAAAGGTGCGTGGTAGCCCTGCTCTGCTTTTGGAAGGACACCAGCACACCTGGACATGGCCAACAGATGGGCATCTGGAGAGCACATTGGCTCAACAGCCTTGCTGAGCTCTTGGATAAGACTCTCTGCCTTTTTTTGCACCGCAGTTAAGGTTTTCTCTGCTCTAAAAGCTGTGGATTCTTGGTGCTGAGCCCTGGGTTGCTCATGGTTTGACTCTTTGCAGATGCTGGAAGAGGAGCAAGTGGGGTGCCATTGAGCTGTACTTCATCATTCTCTGAAATAAATGCGTTTCGTTCCTGAAGATCAGGAAATTAAAGGCAAAACTTTGCACTCAACGGTGGTTGGCTATGGGTTCAGCGCTGAGGTCTCCCTTCCTAGGCTGTGGCTGGAGGGGCAGAGGACACCGGTGCCAGGAGTGGTAGGAGGCATCTCAGGCCAGGCAGTTCTGCTGCTTCTTTTGTCACCAGCATTTTAGGGAAATGCCAAACCTGCCTGTGGGTGAAGAGGAACGTGCCCCTTTGACTTGTTCATCTAATTTCTAGGAGCTGCCTTTGATTTAGGTAGGACTGTGCCCCACAGCAGCAGGCTCTCCTCATCAAAAGCCCCCTTGTATGAAAATCCCACTCTTAATATATCTGAAAATGTTAGCGGGAGGAATAAGAAAACATTGCATCTCTTCTTACTTGAGGAAAGGATATTTTCAGATGAGACTTATGAATCCAAGATCAAAAATAATACGGGGCACAAAAATCCAAGGAAGGGGATATATGGTCTGGAGGTGGGATTTGCCCTGCGCCTCGCAGTGGGTGGGGTGATTGTGTTTCTTCAAGTACCTCGTGCATCTGCAATTTGAGAGAAAGGTTGTTGTGAATTACTCTGGCAGTGGGAACTGATGTCATGTGAAAGCTCCTTGGGGAGATGCGGTGCCCTCCTGTGCTGGGTTCATGGCAGGGCCGGTCTGCCCTCAAGCTACAAACAGGTAATACATCTCATTACCTGAAATAAAAGGATATTGCCAGGTAACTATGGTTATGTTTCCCACTGTGCTCTTTTATGGAAGGGTTTGTTCAAAAGCAGAGTTTTCTTTTTTGTTGTTGTTGTTTCCAGGACTCTTATTGCAGAAATACCAGATATGTCACATCCAGTCTTTCTTAACTGTTTCAAGACGTCTCTAGGCTTTCCCCGAGTGTTGGGCATTGAAATTCTACCCTGAAATTCAAACGTGTTAAAAGAATAAACAGAGCCCAGAGCTGTAGGTTGCCTGACTGCAGATTACTGCATTTTTTATCTCTAAAAGTTAATTGCATTGGAAATGTCATCTTCCTTTGAGCATCAAAGTTGGGAGCATCCACAGAATTTATTTGGCAATCCAGATGAATTTTAAACTTTCTTCTTGGGGTTAGGAAAGGTATTGTGGCTCTGGTACTGCCGGGCAGCTGGGCTGCACTCTGCAGATGGCAGTGCTGGTACCTTCACCCCTGCTCGTGTCCTCCTGAGCGTCACCCCAAGCGAGAAGATGGCCTTGCATCAGCAGGACGTAGCTGAGATGGGTTGAAGCAGTAAAATGTGGACTTGCTCCCATTTCTTGGACCAGAGCCGGTTGAGCCAAGTTAGCCCGGTGCCTTGTCCGTCCTCTCCGTGTAGCCCAGACATCTCTCCATGTTCTTCTGCTCTCAGCCAGGAGAACCAGGGAGACCTTCACAAGCCACGTGCAGCTCCCACGGGTCAGTTTGTGAAGCCCTTCCCGGCGCTGTGTGTGTGCTTGTGCCTGTTTATCGACAGAGGGGCCAGCCCTTGTCCTGGGAGTTTAAACAAGATAACCAGGAGGGAAAGGAGAGCCTGCCATCCCTCCGGATAGCGGCGTCTCGGAGAGCACTGGTGAAGTACGATTTGTCGGCTGTGAAAAATGTTTGCGTTTGACAGCTTTTCACGGGAAGGCTGTCAGAGTGATAATTTAATGAGTACAGATTGCTTGCACCACAGCTGTAAAACGTGCTTTTTACAGTGCTGTAAAATAAGCAGCCGAGGCCTTTGTGTGTTTGCTTTGTTTGAGAACAAGTCGACTTCTAATACAAATGAAAGGTGGTCATTTATTTTACCCAGCAAACAGTCAGGATGTAAGAGAGGAACCTGCCATTTTTCTTCTTGTTGGTGGCAAGGTTAATGCTGGGTTACGTTGTGTTTGCTAATCAGCTTGTTTCTGTGAAGGGGAGAATTAATATCTGATTAGATGTAGGGAGTTACTAGTCAGATTAGCATTTAAGTCATAAAAAGGACTTTTGGGCTTTCTTCTCTTCGTTGCAGACATCTATGCCCGTGGTTTGCACAGAAAAAGCTTAACGTTCCTTCCTGTGCCCAAGCTGGTTTCTTGATGGGGAGACAGAAACTGAGGATGCAGGTGTGCAGTATGCCGACACCTGGAGTAAAACCAATCTCTATATCTCATTTCGTGCCTGCTGCTGACCAAGTTATGAGTGCCGTGCATTGCATAGAGGAAGATGTTGCCGTGCAGGTCCCCCTGCTGGCTCCATCACTGCTTGTTGGCCCCCCTGGTGTCCCTCCTCCCCACCTCATCCCCACCCCAGGAACCTCCAGGTGCCAGCAAGGCCACCCATGGGCCAAGCCACGGGCACCGGGACATCCCATCGGCACGGTTCGGGGAGTGCTGTTGGGGAGGCTGTGTGGGACATGGGGCAGGAGGGGAGGTGCTGGCTCTGGCCTCCCTTCTTGTTTGGAAGGGGGCACTTGAGAAGGGGTGTTTGCTGCCTGAGAAGAAACTGACTGGTGCCTGAGCAGGGACAATGGCTTTGCACCTGCGTGGTGCCTCCTCCAGCAGTGCTGTGCTGGGGTTTTGGAAGTGGTTTTGGTGGGAAGTTCTCATTTCCTTTATTTACCTTCCTTTTGGGCAAGGAAAAGCTGCTGGCTGGAAGACTGCAGGTGCACAGGTATTTGCTGCTAATTAGGTTGCCTTTTTCTTTCCCTAGGATAATTAATGAACATACCTCGTTCTGGCCCACATGAAAAAAATGCTAAGAGATGAAGTGCTCTAAAGCCTGGATACAGTTTATTCAACTTCCACTTTGGAGTTTAACCAATAAAATGAGTCTGGGCAGGAGAATGAATTGGTTATGGTAGTATGGATGTATTACTTCAGATAACTTTCCTGGCTTAAAACATTCCTTTGGGTTCCTTTAGACTGGTGGTTGGAAGTGTTTAGTAGATTTCCCTTCAATATCATTTCAAAATCGAATTCTTTTTGAAGAGTTTGCTGATGCGTCTGCTAGCTCTTGTGCCTGGCACAAAAGTATTTAAATGCACAACTTATTTGGTGATGCTAGAAGGTCTGAGCAAAGGAAGGAAGTGACCCTTCAAAATGATTAAGTGAATTAGAAATTAATATACACCAAGCTAATCTCTATAGTATAAACTCAACAGAAAAAAAATCTTCCTGGAGAGGAAATGCCAGTCATGGGAACAAAAGTGGAGGTTCCTGCTGATATTGGACAGAGGACGTGTCGGGTGTTTGAAATCAATCTCTTCTTCCCTGGATCATTTCTCATGTGCTCCTAAGAGGCTGCATTATATACAGCCATGTCAGGCCCCGAGCCCCATGACTTTGTTCGTCAGGAACTCGAGGAATGTTTCAGTTTTTCCAGAAAATGTTTTCTGTGTTAGGCATTGTTTGTACTGGAGCACTTTGAAGACGAAAATCTGAACTTCAGCATACTTGTAATACGTTTTAACAAGGTTGAAATTCACACTGGGCCAAAATATTCTCTCCCCTTCCCCCCTTCTAACAACTTCTGGCTCTAAATGTTACTCCTTTAAGGATTAAAAAAAACACAGAGGCATGTTTTATTAAAAAATATTTATTGAATATGAGTCACAGAAAGGCAGAGGTCAGAATCCTCAATTACTGGTGGCATGCATAAAATAATACGGTTCCCGGCCCACGCGATGCTTGGTGATGGAGAGGCTGCACCCGTGCCCCAGGGTGCCAGCGTCCCCATGGTGGCTTGTCCTGGTGGCACCTACCCTTTCTCTCCTTACCTCCTTCCCAAGGCAACGTAGCATGGAGTTATGTTCCAAATGGCCCAAATGCAGCTGACTTAAAGGATCCCTCCCATATTGTTTATTTTATTTTAGCTCATCTACACCAAATCTCCAAGGCAAAGGCGGTGCAGTAGGGTGTCTTTGCTTGGACAGACGTGCCAAGGCTTGGGTGGCACTGTCTCTTGGCGGGGGATGTTCTTTAAACCAACCTGGCAGATGCATCTGACGTGCCAGACGTTGTCAGGTCAGCTCATTATCAGCGTCGGAGACGTATGTGGCACTGCCAAGATGCGGTGACAGCGCTTCGGCAGCAGCCATTCCCTGGCACCAGGCTGTCTGGTGCGCTGGGAGGGTGAACCCCAGCGGGGATCTGCTTTTTGAAAGCCATGAAACCCAAGGGTCCTTTGTCATCTGAAAAATCTCTTTGTCCTTCTTGTGCCAAGTGTTTGGCCCTTGGATTTTGGACAAATTCTGGCTTAATTATGGGGTTTTTTGGTACTGCCACAAACATCTGAAGCCCCGTCTGCAATCAGGACCAATTAGGTAATTAGAGACAGGCCCTGCCCTGAGAGCTGACAAACTTGCAAGATGGGAGAAAGAACCTGCAGGTAGATTTTTGGGTTCACTTTTAAAATGTATTAAAATTTGTTAATTTTTGAGGCTTGTTTATCATCATTTCAGAAAATGAATTGACAAGAACTGAAAGAACCTATTTGTGCAAAACATCTGTTTAGCAAAAAAAAAACACATTTTTTTTCTTTCTGATAGTTTTGTGCTTTGAAATTACTTCTTTTAAGACGGATGAATGGTAACACAAGAAATAGGCTTTTTTTTCTTTTTCATTTTGCTAACCTTTGTCACGGTATTCAGAACTCATGCGAGTCTTTGAATCTGGAAAGAGGTTGGGGGGGTTGGTTTATGAAGAGTAATCAAGAATTTGGAGATATATCAATAGTTTGAAAATTTTTAGGGAGTCTTAACTTTACATTTCGTTTGGATGATGGTCTCATTGTGCTGAATTTTCCAGTTAAGCAATGGTAGTGGTTATAGCAGTGTGCGAACACGCAACCCAATGGCCACGTTTACCGTGTCTTCTCTACCTCTTTTCTAGAGTTCTTCAAAGAACTTCTCGAAAATGCCGAGAAGTCACTGAACGACATGTTCGTGCGGACATACGGCCGTTTGTACATGCAGAACTCGGAGCTGTTCAAGGACCTCTTCGTGGAGCTGAAGCGGTACTACGTGGGTGGCAATGTCAACCTGGAGGAGATGCTCAACGAGTTCTGGGCGCGCTTGCTGGAGCGCATGTTCCGGCTGGTCAACCCCCAGTACCACTTCACGGATGAGTACCTTGAGTGCGTCAGCAAGTACACCGAGCAGCTGAAGCCCTTCGGGGACGTGCCGCGGAAGCTCAAGCTACAAGTGACGCGAGCGTTCGTGGCTGCCCGCACCTTTGCACAGGGCCTTGCTGTCGCGAGGGACGTCGTGAGCAAAGTGTCTGCGGTGAGTTCCATCTTGTGATTATTCCTATGTCCCATGGACCCATGATGGGTAGCGTTTTTTCCTGTTGTCCTCACTAGGTATCTAAAGGGGTTGGTGGCAGTTGGGTGCAGGTGGGACCAAACTCCATCTATGTAGGCTGTGCCGTTGCGTGGTAGAGTCACACTGTGGGGACACCACCATCCAGTGCTGCAGCTGGGATGTTCCTGGATTGATAGTGCCCCACCTGTCTAGGGAACAGCAACAGGCAGGAAATTAAACACCTTCTGCAGTGGAAATAACCATATTTGCTTGTGTAATGGCTGTATCTTCTTAATATTGCCTTCAAATTACAGTGAGTCATGGATGTTGTGGGCATCTATTATGGAGCAGCTGATGATTTGTTCCTTGCTCCCAGGCGTGGGGAGAGGCTGTTGAGCAAACAGTACTTTTATGATAACAGCAATCCAGAGCCATATGCGCAGGGAAGGAGCCGGTTGTACTTGGTGCCACACACACAGCAGGAGTTAGACCTCAGACTTTTATAGTAAAGTCACTTTTTGCGGGGGTCAAACACATGTGATGTGTTGGTCACTCAAGTATTTACCTCCCTCTTCTTATAAACCACTTTGGAGTGGTTTAACTGGGGTGACTTTTTTTTTTTTGATGTGAAATTTGTCTGTAATTTTAAAGTCTGAGTTGTATAGTATAAGGAACAGGTGTATTCGATAATCCCCTCAAAGTGATTGTGTAAGATAACAAATATTAGTGATTTCCTTTTAACAAACTTGGCTCATTTCCTGTGGGCTGTAGAAGATTTAGTATAATCATTTAAGCGGGCAGAGAGAGGTTTACTTTCTCTCTACCTGGTTAAAGAGTAGTAAAAGGCCAGGCTGAAAGGGCAGGCAGTAGTTTGAATCACCGTAAGTGCCAGGGAAGGGGGGGCGGGGGGGAAGTAGTAAAGCAGAAAAGAATAGCTGTTCAGGTGCTCTTACAAGCTGAATGCAATTTTGGAGGCAGCACAAGCAGCATCGTTAAGTGAGATAATCATTCAAATTGCTTTGACTTACAGGGATAATATTAAAATACTGTCTCTCTGGAAAGAAAAAAAAGAATTCGCTTCCACATTAATTTTTCTTGAAGAGAAACAAAAAAACCAGCCTGTGATAAGCCTCCATGTGTACAATAGGGCAGAGAACATTAGCAAGGGAAGAGCTGCCATACTAATATATGTAGGCTCCAGGAACATGGTGTAAGTTAGCGGTGGCAGGTTTGCGTCCGTGGACACTCTGAGTCCCCATTTAATAGTGATAACTCTTGTGAGGGACATACCTGGGTGCCGCTGGTTGAGGATGGGTGTTGTGGAGCTCCATGGGTGACACGTGAGGTCCCTCTTAGGAGAGCACAACATCCTCCAGCCCCAGGGACACCATTCTGTGGTGGGAAGTAGATGGAGGAGGGAGGGTCAGTGCTGGGTGAAGCCAAGCGTTGTCTCTCCATGTTGGGTCGCGGGCCAAGCCTGCCGACCTCTTGGTTGGGGTTTCAGATTTGGTGACTCTTGTTTCTGGTTGCGTAGTGTTGTGGTAGATATTGTGGTCAGAAAGAAAAGGAAAAAGGGTTTTCACTGCTGGAGGGTGTGGGTGAAGTATTCAGGTGGGAGGTCCGTCCACTAAGCCCTGGTACAGTTATCAGGAATATGCAATCACTCGATAGGCAGTAAACGTGCATGGGTGAGGGATTGTGTTTATGCTCCATCTGCTCAGAATTCATCAAAACGTCTCCAGACTTGACACGGGACCATGAGGGCTACGGTCCCCGCATCTGTTACGAATCAGAGTCGTGAACCTGAGGTGGTGTCATGATTTCTCTTTCCCTTTTGAAGATCCTCGAGTGTAGAGTTGCCTTCAACTCTAGAATTAATTGCTCAAGTGTGGAAGGTTACCCAGAGAGACCCACTCAGCTGCAAAAATAGCTCACGCGCCGTGGGCGATCACAGTCACCACACTTTCCACTTCAGTTTCACCAGTTGCACTGGAAATCCTGCAACAGCTTCACTCCTTGAAATGGCAGCAAACATCCCTGCTGCTTGAATGCCGCAGCTTTAGTGGCAGCAGCGGAAGGAATAATAGCCTTTTCTGTACTGTTTTAATCTCATTCAGTAGAAATCTAACATCACGTTTCTGCAAGACACAACGCGAAATTCTATATGAGAGTTTAAAAGCTGATGGTTTTATGCCTGCTGCTTTGCAGTTGTGTTTGTGGGGTTGGTATATTACATATAGATTAGCCTGGCTTTGCTGAGCTCTATATAATGACTCTATTGACTTTGGTTCCTTATTATTTTTACTCAGGAGTTGTAGTGGGATGACTGCTTATACCAGGGATTAACTTGAGGGATAAATCTTCTATTCTTCCTTATGAAAAAAATGTCCAAAGTGTTATGCAAATTAGTTTTAGCGCGTTTTGTAACAAGCGAGTTAAAAATGTTTAATTGAAAATCCTCAGGAGGAGAAATACAAACTAGTGCAAGACCGAGCTGCTTTTCGCTTTCCCGGGCTGCTATCAGGAGAGCAAAGAGCACTTTACAGTAGAACAACCTTGATGGCTTTTTAATGACCCTGTATATTTTTACGTCTTCCCTGGGGAGATGCATTTAGAAAGGTATTGTTCTTGCCTGAGTTTGGGAGTAAAAGGGAGAAAAAAGAGAGAATATTGAAAAGCTGCAAGGATGCTTGATTTCTGAGCCAGAATGCTAGGAAATGACTTTAATTCGGCAACAGGATGGATCAGAAGCTGTGTGCTGCAGCCCAAGCACACAAAGCAGAGAAAGCACAGACTTTTTTCCAACCGTGTCTAAAAACCACAATTTTGATGCTCAAGTCTTCATCCCTCAAATTCCCTCCTTTGGACCCAAAACAGTACAGAATTCTCTAGATTGGCCCTGAAAAGCAGATCCGAGAAGAAAACCCAGGGTGCTGTTTCTGCCCTCTGGAGACGTGTGCTGTGTCTGAGGTAGGCTGCGAGGGGCTGGGGGCCTCGAGCGCTTCCCTCTGCCGCCGGCGGACGCCAGGCGCTTTCTCTGACCTCCCTGCCCTTGCCTTCGGGAGACGGAAACCTGCCCATCCCCTAATCGCTCGTCAAGCACTAAAATCAGCCGAGTTAAATTGCTGCCAGCAGTGACATTTTCTGCCCCAGCCAGGGGTGGTAAAAAGGAGCAAATACAACCCAGAGCCTAGAGTGACCAAAAAAGGGTGAGAACCTCCAACTGGGCAGTTCTCAAGTGGCAGAGATGTTCCCTGAATGAGTTACATGCGATTAAACCTGCAGCCCAGTTAAGGGTCGTGACACCTTTGAAGGCAAAGTGTTGGGTGCAGGTCAACTCCAGGTATGGGATGGAGGTGCCCATTGGTCGGGGGAGAAGGTGGTGGTGGTGGTGAAGTTGAGGAGTGAGCCCCCTGACAGCAGTTCATAGGGTTGTAGGGAGCCTGCTTGACCCAACGGCTGGGAGAGGAGGTCTGGCTGGAGATCAGCAGCGGAGGGGCGTGAAGGACAAAGCATGCAGGCACATGACACCAAATCCCCACATTCGCATTGCCGTCTCTCCCCAGAGCTGCAGGTGGGTGCATGCGGATGGGACCTCCTGCAGTTCTGGCGGTGGTTGAGGGTTTTCTGCAGCCCCCCCAGGAGACTTATGCTGATGAACTTTTGTTTTGGGGTTCTTTTACCCCTTTTCCCTCTTGCCCGTGTGTCCGATCATTTGAGGAACTGCTGGGGGCTCTGGAAGCTCCCAAATCACCTCCCCAACAAGCATTTGCATGCTGAAAGCCACACATGGTGCAGCTGCCACCAAAGCAGCTGGGCTGCTGGAAAGGGGCGTCCAGCCTGTCCTTGGGAACCCTGCGAAAGGCAGCAGCTTCAGAGTTGTATGCAAGAAGTGGCGTTTAATTTGGAAATACAGGTAGGAGCCATGTGAAATAATGCACAGCTTCATATGAGGAATACACCTACCTCCTCATCTGCTGGTCCTCAAGAGACATGAGCAGTGGAGAGGAAGGTGGTGGGGATGTTCGCGGTGTGGGGAGGAGGCTCAGCTTCCTTGGTATCAGCATTTCTTCCCTAATGAAGTGTGAAGATAGCAGCCAAGGAGGGAACTTTCTTCAAGCTGATGGAAGAGAATTGCAGAGGGGACTGGTAATTGCCTTACCATGGCGGCCCCAAACCGGGAGCGAGAGCCCGGTGGCTTTTTTAACCCCTTTGCTCTGTGCTGCCTCATCCGTAACGAGACATCTATGGAGCACAAGTTAAAGCTCTGGACCTACATAAACCAACTGCATGAGCTGGCCTGCATGAGCTCCCTTCCCTCCAGCTGCATCCCCTGGAGCTTGGCTCATGCCTTTTTTGGGATGGATGCTGAATGTAGGCCAGGCATTAGCTTAGGAGAAGCAGTGATGAAAATAATAAAACAATGAATGAAAAAGAATTAAGGCCTGTATTGTCAAAAATATCAGGCCATTGAGCTCCCATTTCACTAAACGTTGTAATTGCCATTTGAGAGAGCAAAGGTCCAGTCTTTGCCCTTGGTTTGATTAAGGGGAATGGGACCTTAATTTTTCTTCAGGAAGAAGTTTGTGTTCCTTAGAGCCCCTTCCAGTCCCTAAAGGGGCTCCAGGAAAGCTGGGGAGGGACTCTGGATCGGGGAGGGGAGCCATAGGATGAGGGGGAACGGTTTTAAACTGAAAGAGGGCAGATTTAGATGAGATATTAGGTAGAAATTCTTTGCTGTGAGGGTGGTGAGCCCCTGGCCCAGGTTGCCCAGAGAAGCTGTGGCTGCCCCATCCCTGGAGGTGTTCAAGGCCAGGCTGGATGGGGCTTGGAGCAACCTGGGCTGGTGGGAGGTATCCCTGTCCAGGGCAGGGGGGTGGAACGAGATGGTCCTTAATGTCCCTTCCAACCCAAACCATTCTATGATTCCTATATCCAACGAAGCTGGGCAGCCTTCGGACAAGAGCAAACCCTCCCAGAGAAGCACCAGAAATGAAACGTGTTCCTTGCATACATTGAGAGGAGGCAGGGGGCAGATGCTGCTGCTTCATGGTTGACTGAGAACCAGCCCAAAGAGCCGAGGAGCCTTTTTCATGCTGCAGAAGGACCTCCAAAGAAGCACTGCTGTCCTGACAGCGAGTTACAAGCTGCGGGGCCAGACTGAGGGGCTGCCGTGCACAAGGACGTTGCCTTCCACGTGCCAAGGGCAAACATCAATGCAGAAAACAATACCAAGCACTTCTCCACATCAAAGATGACCCTGAGAAGACCTGCCAAGAATGTGGCTGCATCTGCCTCCGCTCCAGCCATCTGAGGATCTGCGTTAGGCATAGCCTTCAAAGCATGCTCAAGTGGCAGTCGTTGCGGATTTAACGCGCTGAGAGCACGCGTGGATGCGGCTGCGGGTTTGGAGCTGATGGCATCATGCAGGAGAGTTTCAGTCCACTGAGTTGTTGTTTTTTTTTTTTTTCTTTCTTTGCCTCTCTCCACAGTGTGGTTCTGCTGCTGATTTTGAAAACAATGTGAGGGATAAGTTAAGGAAGTTTTTTGGGTGTAGCTGCCAAGATAAATGTTCCTGCTGTTTTACGTATTAAAGCAAACAGAACGCTTCTAATTATCTACTGTGTCTCTGAATCGGGGAGAGGCAGGTGCTTTGGGTAACAAGCTTTGTTGGAAAGGCACGTTGGTCCTGAGGGCACTGAGAGCAGGAGATGCTGACCTTGGTGTTGCTCCATAAGTGGTCGGTGGAAAAGGTGTCTGCTTGGCACCCTGAGGTCCTCTCTGCTCTGCGTGGGGAGACAAGCACACGGCGCTCCACTTTTGACACATTGATGTTAAGGCCGAGCAGGTTGAGTGACTGGGGGTGTGATTCTCAGGAGCTCTGCCATTGCTCTCTGGCAGTGTCGCATCCAGCTAGGGGTGGAAAGCAAGCTATGAGTTGGGAATCAGGCGTAAATGTCTTCTTGAACTTTTCCTCACACAAGATAACGCTGCAGCAGACATCACCGTGGGTAGGGAACACCGACGGGACACAGAGCACCGGGGTTCCCAAGTATCACTCCTAAATGCTCTCCCTTGTGCAAGACCTCAGCGGCCCAAATCTGTGGTTGAACCAGATGCTTTCTAAATTATTCATGCGCTAGCACCGGGCCAGCAGAATTGGTTAAATGTGTAGTTAATTCCAAAACACTTTCATTGGAATATTTGGGGTGGGGAAGCAAACCAAGAGCCGCCTGGAGTGATCTCCTGCTTCACAGTGAGCAGAACGTCTGGCCTGGCATGTGCCAAGATGATGCTCTTGCACAACACTGAGGGAAGGAAAAAAATGATGCAAGTAAGGTTGTGTTGGTCCCAAAACTCGATGGCGCTTCACTTGTTGTCCAAATTGGGGCTGCTCACCTGGAGCATCCCATGGTCCCTCAGTTAGCTTTGGAGTTAATTTTTGAAGTCATGAAACCGGCTTTCTGTGTCACTGGAGAAGTTACTCCTCCAATCTTCCTTATCCAGTATTGCCCTAGTTCAGTTATTTTGCAAAGAAAACACAGTATAAATCAAAAGTAATTTCACTGCATTTATTTTTAAATTGTTGGATTTTTATGTTTTCTGGTGGCTGTGCTGCTGGCATGGCAACGCTGCTGTTGTGCAAGCTTGAAAAATGGGAAAGCCTGAGTTATCAGTGTTATTATAAATAGTTATTAAAGCTGACAGGATTTAAAATGTTGTTATTAACATTCTTAATGTTAACTTGAGGGTAGAGTGAGAGAATAAAATGCAGCTCTGGCTGTCTGGCAGCTGGTGGGAGCTTCCCGCAGGACCATCCGTGGTTGGAGTTCTGTCATCCTTCCTCAGCTGTTCCTTGCCTTGAGAAGGAGAGGAAGAAGAAACCAGTTGCTTCTCTGAACTTTTATCTGCTTGCACAAATTGTTTTTTCTTGAGGTTTTGCTGGCTTTGTGGTGGGCTGTTAACAAGGCATTTCACTTGGTAGATGTGTGCTGTCATGGTGAAGTTTCTGCCAGACGTATGTGTCCAGATGCAATTGCCAACAAGTTGGAGAAGGCTAAAGACGTAGGGCAAGCTGTTTCCCTTATGTGAGCTGGATATGACAAGGTACCAAAACAACCAGATTTTACTTTACCAAGAGCATGTCGTTTTGCAAGAACATGATTGTACCTTCACCGGTCAATTAAGTTGGGGAATATCTCAACAAATACGATAGGACACGTTTGAATTAAGCCCAGAATTGTTTGCTTTTCACTTAGTTTTTGTGGATTGTGTGCAAATCTGTGTTTTTTAAGGAGCAAGTTCAGTACGAATGTGAAGATTGGTGCCAAAACGCATCTGTTAGCAGCTTTTAATCTTCAGGTTTGACAAAGCGTACAGACATGGACAAATTGTAATTTACATGATGAAACCGCAGGGTGATGGATTGCTGCAGTGGCGTGGAACGTCACAGAAAGGAAATAAATTTCACGAGATAAAAGGAAAGGGTTGGAGTGCATTTACTTCTATTATAAGTTTTTACAGGGTATGTGCGCTGCAGCATACTACTACCTGGGCTCAAATCTGCTAGAGTAAATCCTCTTCAGCAAATAAAGCTTTCTTTGCGATCCTGCTTTATTAGAAAGGAGATTATTTGGTTTTGAGGGTCATTCTAGAGTAGAGCTTGAATGAACTTGAGTTGCTTTCCAAGATAAACACAACCCCAGAACAAAGCATATCTGGGTTTACTGTTACATACAATGGTGTTTTAAGAGCTTGCACCTGGCGTGGCAGAGTGAACATTAAAAGCTTGTGAAGAATTGCCAGTGCGACATATGGCACAGCCCACGGACAGATCCAGAATTGGTCTGGACCGGCTACGGGCCCCTTGCCAGGGCTTGAGGTTCTCATTGCAGCGATCTGCAGCAGCTAAGCATTTATCACTGTTGTATTGAGATGTAATTGCTCATAATCTTCCCCGCAACTCTCTCTCGGAGCTCATCTCTGCTCGTGCCTTCCTGTTGCTTTTCTGACACCGTAAAATACCAGATTGGGACTGATGAATTTCCCCTTTGCCTTCCTCTTCACCTGCGACTACATTGCAAACTAACAGCTTCCCTGCGGGCTCCGTCCATCACTCGTTGGGGCTTGGTTTGGCAGTCGCTGCAGGCGGGGGTTTGTCTTTTCATCACCCCGTTTGCTCAGCTCTGTGTCGGGATCAGAGCCGCAAACCTACGTAGGGAAGGAAGCAAAACCCCATTTGCTTTTAAAATCGTCCCAGGTCTTTGTTCAAAAGACCTAATCAGAGTGGCCATCCCATGTCGTCCGCTGTGGAACGCGGGAAAGCGGCTTCAGTTTCCCCTGCATCTGCTGGAATTCATAAAGATCAGCCACCCCTATGAAATATCAAAGCGGGGCGAATGCTGCATGATCGCAGCCAGGAACCTAAGATGGGGAGGTGCCTCCCGGGTCACTGCTGTGCGAGTGGGTTTTTTTTTTTATTTTTTTTTTTTTGCAGCACCCTTTCCTAAAGCTGCAGCTTTCCACGATAGGGTTGGGGAAGTCTCCTGCTCCTTGTCCCGCCTCAGACTGCTCTAGCACCTGGCTGGTCCCATCAGCCTTTTCCTAATTTTCCTCCTGAGGAGGATGTAGGGCGCTTCTTTGAGGACCAGCAGTGCTGGGATGGCCAGGATCTGCTGATAAGCCTCAGGACGAGGCGTGGAGGTCCCGACACCTACCACCAAGTGTCAGGGGAGGAGATTTTTATCAGAGAAATGACAAAACTAAACTGGGGCATCCTTCAGAGCGCTGTCTCTGGGTGTGAGATGTTGTTTAGTTCCCTCTTCTATCCCCCCTGCAACTCGTTCGTTATGCAAGGACTGCACCATCTGGATGGCAGATGATACCTTTACGTTTGTCTGTTTTCAGTTTTCCTACTATAAATCATCTGATTTAGCTGGTTTCTGTTGCTTGAGCTCTTCCCAGTGTTTGAACTAGCTCTGCTTTAAAGCCAGGCTGCCCCGATAGGGAGCTTTCTGCTGGGGCTCCTGCTCCCGCTGCGCCTTCCAAATATATATAGATGTATATGTATATATGCTCTGAAGCCTCTGAATCAGATTCCTCCACCACCGCAAACAGCTTTCTGTATCGAGTCTCCTTTCGCTCAGCCAAACAGGCTCCTCGCAGACAAAAGAGGGGTAAGGGGATGTCTGAACGAACATGGCTGGCCAGCCAAAATCCCGCACTGAGCTACACCAACTGCAGAAAATTCTCCTTCTGTCTTTCTGACTAGTTTTCTTGCCTGCTGAAGAGAAACCGTGATCTTTCTGGAATTGTCAGAAACGCAACGGATCTTTATCCGTCGTCTCTTTTCATAAGAGAAGAGGGTTTAACAATCTGCTGATGTTTTTAGCAAAGCCAGCCTGATTGTGTAGTGAGATTTTTTTGTTTTGTTTTGATTTTGTTAAAATCTGTTCCCTCCTGGTTTCGTGTGCTGCCAACTAGTTTTTGCACCAGAAGATCATGTTCAGTTTCTCCATAGCCCTCGTGCTGGGATGGGCTTTGCGGTAGTAAGGTCCTCAGTGTACATGTGGTCCCAGGTCTTCCTTGCGTACGTCCATCTCTATTCGGTCCTGTCACCCTCTCTGCCATTAAGTTGGTCTCCAGACCATCCACATCTCTGGCCATTTGTATTGAATGACTTCTCTCTTCCTTGGGGCTGCGTGCCTGTCTCCTCCTTCAGCACGGTCTTGGATCACAACCTATTTAGAGCACTCTCCATAAATGCCTGGCGTGAAGTCTCAAGCGCATTGCTTAAAACACCAGAGACCGCTTCTATTTTGTCAGCATATCTCTGATCACATCTTAATTTTCCATTTTCATGTGTGGCTAATTAACACTTAAACTTGCTCTTGAGGGAGCTTCTCCGTTTAGCGCTTCAGACGGACCCACCACATGGTCGGCGCTAGTTTGTGGTGCTGGAGCTAATGCTCCTCAGACCGGCTGGGTGGAAATGGTTTCAATGAATGTTTTGAAGCCGGTCCAGAGAGTGAATCAAACATGAATGACCATGAGTCACTTTGGAAAATAGCCCTGTTGAGGGCTCAGGGGGTGACGTGCCTGCTGCAGATAGCTCCGCTTGCATGCCCAGAGGTTGCATGTTGGCTTCGAGGGTCCTCCCGGCTTGTCCTCCACCACGCGGCTGTCGCTGCCACCTCCTTCGGGTGCGGGGAATGGCGTTAGTTAGCGTGATGAGTGCTGAGTATAAATGAACCTGGGTATGTGTCATGGAAATGCTGTGCTGCGGGAGCTGGATGTGAGATAAAGGAGCCGGTATCTCTGCCGGAGAGCCCTGCTGGGCGATTGTCTGGGAAGAGCCGAGCCACAGCGCCGTGGAGGAGGAGGGCATGCTCCCGGCTGGTTTGGTGTGGGGATAGCGGCAGGCATCCCATCTCAGCCGCTTTTTCCCAAGAAATCCCAGCATCATCTTCAGTGGGGCTTGGGTAGTGCAGCCTTGCATTACGCCTTTTGGCTCGGTCGCTTTTTGCTGCCTTCCCTAAGCTCAAGTGCCGCATGTCCCTCGGGGTGCCTGTCCCTGGAGCCCAGGGTGGGGTCCCACAATACACAAGGGGTGCTGCGGTGCAGAGTCGGGGCTGGCTGTGCCTTCTGGAGCGGCCAGTACACCCAAGGAGGGGAGCCAGACCCCTTCACCTGCATCCCACATCCCTGCACCCTGAAAGCGGGGAGCCTGGACCATCTGGCGGTGGCTGACCCCATTGCATCTCCTCTGCTCCCACCCGCCCCAGGGTAAACACGTGGGGTTTTTTGCTTTAATGACCAAGGGCTAATTTTCTTCTCCTTTCCCCTTTTTCTCTTTTACAGGTGAACCCCACGCCGCAGGGTACGCGAGCGCTGCTGAAAATGATGTACTGCCCATACTGCCGAGGGCTAGTGTCGGTGAAGCCCTGCTACAACTACTGCTTTAACGTCATGAGAGGCTGCTTGGCCAACCAAGGGGACTTGGACACCGAGTGGAATACCTTTATGGGTAAGGCAATATGGGTTAAAACTGAATGTGAGGATACACTGGTAGTGTGTCCTGCACCCAAACGGCTTTTGTGAGTGTGCTGAGCTATAGCAGGTTTTTTAGGTGATCTGTGATGGTATTTTTTGTTCCACACCTCTGTGTACAGCGCTTCTTTTGTGGTTCACATGAATTTGTAAATAAATGAGACTTTTGTTGTGGTAGTGACCTCTGTTGTGGCAAGCTTTAGGAGGATGGAGCTGCCATGTGCTTGTAGGCTTGGCGCATCTCTTCTTGCTGGAGTGAGTGTGCGGACGAGCTGTTTTTTCCATACTAGTCCTTATAGGTTGTTGTCACCATACAGATGTCCTTCCTGAAGCCAGTTTTCTTGCTCAGCTGTCTGGGAGTCTCCCAGCCAGTCGCAGTGAGCTTTGGGAAAAGCTGTAGGCCTGTATTTTACATTATAAAAAATTGAATGGAGCATGTGTCTGAATCTGGTTTTAAACAGCTCATTTGGCGCTCGGCCACCATCCTTTCGAAATGTCGATAGGACCTACGTGACGCTGGGCGAGTGCTTTTGCCATCCTCTTCCTCCTGCTTGTTCTTTGTCTTCCGTGTTTGTAAATGGTATTATGCAATACGTGAAATTTAGACTGAAATGTTAAATTCTGCCTTGGGTCAAGGCTCAGCAGAATTGACAATGCATCATGTTTTGGGGGCACAGGCAATAGATAATGTTAAATGTTTTCGTTTGTGCTCCTTTTCCAGGAGCTTGATTTATCTGTGAGCGAGCATCCTTTGGGAGCAGTCGTTTCACTCCAGTTAATGTGTGATGAAGTGCACATGTAACGGATCTGCCGCTACTGACAAGGCTGCGGTGCTCTTCCAGTCCTGCTCCTGGGGAGAAAAAAAAGATTTCTCTTTCGTTAAGCTGTGAGATAAAAGAAGGGAAATTGCTGGTAATTGGCATTTCAGGCTAGATTTAAATCTTAGACTTTGTTTTTCCGTGGTTTGTACACTGGCTTTTCACTCCGCTGCCCGTGCCAACTGGATGTGTGCGGGGTATTATTTTCAGAAGGCGGTTTTTTTGCCTGGGTATTCCATATAGGGAGTTAAATGTGACACTAAATTGGGTTTCCAAGTCATTCTCTGGGAGGCTGACGCCCTTCTCCCCCCCACCCCCCGCCATTCCTCCCAGCCGTCTTTCTCATGAGAATATTAAGTATTTCAGCTACAATTGTTGCTGAAATAGCTCAAAGCCAGGAGACTTGCAAACATCTAGTCCAAGTAGAAAAGAGGAATCCCATGAAAGGGAAGGGCATAATGCCAGAAAACAGACAAAAGCACAAGCAGCTAATTGCTGTAGGTGGTATGCAGCTAAAAATGAACCTCAGGGGAAGCCAGCAAGCCCTGTCACACGAGACTGAGCAGGCACCGCATACGATAATTAAGATTATTAACCAAGACAAAATAAATAAATGCGATTCCAGGTTGGGAGCAAAACTTTCTTCTCCCAGTGCTTCTTCCCCAAGGGGCTTCTTGCCCACTCATTATTTAAGTATGGTATTAAGCTTCGTTACATTTATTGGCAGTATTTGCTTGGTTCTTGCACTCTGGGTTAATTCCTGCAGTGGAGTACGGAGACTGAAAGCTTAAGCTGTGCTTTCTTTAGACAGTTTAATAACTGAACAGGTGCCGGTTATGTTGCAGATTTTGTTTTCCATCTCAATTTGTCACTTGAGGCAAATTAAATTAAATCGATCTGGTGTTTGGGGCAGGGCGTGCATCACAAATGTCCTACACGTGTGTTTAAAGGTTTAAATAAATTAAAAAAACCCAAAACCCAACCTCAAAACCCACCCCACAACAACAGCAAACCCACCTGCATGTGCTCAATGCTATTTTGCATCAGGGGTTTAAATACAAAGTTATGATAATGATTTATTATGTGGCAAAAACAGATCTTTGAACCTAGTAAAATAATTTAAAGATATTTAATATTGCGATAAATGCTGCAAGTGTATATGAATTTGGGCGTGTGTGCATATAAAATACGCATGCCCGTGTGCTAGTGGGTCCATATGCAAGTCACTTGCATAAAGCTTTTCCAAGCTGGGATGTAAAGTCTGTTGGTTTTTTGAGACAAAAAGGCTTTATACTTCCTCACTTCTGCAAAGGACCATTTTAAAGTTGTGATGGACGAAATAACGACCGAATCGTACTCTTTTCTGCCATTTAACTACCTTTAAATTATTTTGCCCTCTATTTCTGACACAGTTGTACACCAATTAGTCGGGGGGATACTTTGTTTCAAACAAGCTACTGGGGGGGTTGGAGCTTTCCTGAAGGAACAGTGTTAATCACCAGTGCCTTTTCATGATTTTTTTATTTCCTTTTTTTTTCCCCACAAAGGTTTACTCCGCTCAAAGATGTTGAATTCAGGCTCCATATACATATCTGGAGTACTACTTTGTGTGCAAAGAATTTTTTCCCCTTTTAAAAAAAAAAAAGACAAAAAAAAAAGACTGTTGTTAATGAATGGTCAAGGTCTTCCCCCTCCTTCCCTCCTCTTTTAAATCAGATCTTGGGGTTAAGACTGAAAACTGCCTTTTGTTCTTCAAGTCAGACAGTGAGGCTGAAGATGTGGGTTTCTGATTATTGGTGGCACAATGCGAAAGAATTGCTTTCCTTCATGAGAGCGAGGTGCTTTGTCGCCAAGGATTGTCTCAATGCCAGTAGCAAGGACAAATGTATGCGGGAGGAAAAGGGTCTTTAAGGGATGGAGCTATATGGTGTGGGTTGGGGAGGTTCCCCCCCCCNNNNCCCAAATCCATTTCTATCTCCCCATTGCGGGGAGGAGAGACAGTCTTTGTCATGCTGTGTGTTTGTAATAAATGGCCAGGGTACATTTTTCACTCTTTTTCACTCTGCCAGACTTTTTTTTTTTTTTTTTTTTTTTTTTTTTTTGGGTTCTGCCNTTTTGGTGGAGCCACCTCAACGTGGCTTATAAATATCAATTATTTGCACAGGAGCCGGGGCAAAAAAAGTGGTATTTATAATCAGCTCCCCTCTCCCAGTAACAGAAAAATCTTTCTGGGAGACGGGCAGCACTGAAGCTTCATTTCTGGTGTTAGCGCCGCGTGCCTCCCCTCTGGGGGTGCTGGCGTTACCCTGAACCCCGGCCACGCTCACCCATGTCCAGCGTGGCTGCCGGGGGGGATCGCCGCTTGCCACCACTGCTGCTGGGGTCACCAGCCAGCCATTGCAGGGAGGTAAAAGTTTGCGGGATGCCCCCAAAATCAAAACTGGGGATGAAGTAGAGCCCCCCATCCCACTTCCCCCTCCCCGCTTTTTAATGAAAGTTTATTTCATTTAGCCATCCTTGCCAGCATCCATCCCAGCTCCTGAAGAGCTCCAGTTGAATATATTCTCTAAGGGCAATTATTACTTTCCTTATCTTTTCTTGCCAGCTTTGGCAGCTCTGCTGGAGGCCGAATGCATTTTCTCTATCGGCAGTCAAAGCGGAGGCTGCATTCCTGGGCTGTGATACATGGAACGCCATGGCACCCCCGCTAACAAAGGACCCAATTCGCTCTACATTCCCATGGTCTTGTGGATGGCCTGCCCGGCTCAAAGTTTACAAAGACGCCAAACAGCCAGAAGAATTGGGGTTTATGTTTCCTTTCAGTCTTTCACAAACACTTTATTGATCTGCGGCCTTTCCTGGCCACTCGGAGAATTAAGTAGTTACAAAATGGAATGATTTTTTTTTTTTTTTTTTTTTTTTTTTAAACTATACATTTTGTGTGGTTTATTATCTGTCTATTCATAATATTTTTATTTGAAATGAGCAGCTTCCTGCAAACTGCGCTGGGATGTTCTTTATGCGCGTGAAAAACCCCAAAAGCTTTGACAATGATGAACACATTTAAGTTGTGCTCCACTTGTTTACAAAAGTCTCCATTTGGTGGCACATCAAAAGCATTTTTCTCCCTCCGGCACAATGGTATATTCATGCTAGCAGTCATTACTCAGAGATTTGAAGCATCACTTTATTGGAGCCCACCACAATACAGTCTAAGACTCTTTGTTTCATTTGTTATTACCTTCTTTTTCTTTTTTTTTTCCTTTTTTTTTTTTTTTTTTTAGTTCAGACCTGTTTGTAGCCCCTGACGGCTAAATTCCAGCCATGCCCTGCAGCAGCTCTGTCACTGATGCTGGGACAAGGGGCTTTCCTGGGGGCTCCGGCTCCTCCCGGGGTTCACTCCCTAAACACCGGCGCCTTGGAGCTGCGGGAGTCCCGGCAGACGTTTTTAGGATGGGTTCATTGATGGATAGACCTTTAACTAACACCCAGCAAAGCTTTGGAATATTGTCTTTAAAAAGTGGATTTACAGGCTGGGAAGGCATCTGCAGTTCATGTGGGGCTTTTGGTGTTGGATGGTGATTATTATTATTAATAATAATAATAATTCATAATAATTTAAATGCACAAGTAGCTTAACTGTATATTTGTCATCAGTTTGTGGAATTTTTTTTTAGTGTAGTTTAACATGACTTGGGCACTAAGGCAGAGAGAGCTGTTACTAAATGGTTCAGTAAGTGGAGTATCTTTATAGGGCTTTAACAGGTAGCTGGAGCCCACAGAAGTTTTCTGCTTGTGGAAAGTACCTTCTGCACTTAGGAGGAGGATGAACGTCACAAGAAACACTTTTCAAGAGAAATTAATAGACTGACTGTGAAACGCCCATTTCTCCTTAATGGAAGGGAACAGGCGTATCCTTGGGAGCGGGGAGGAGCTCCTCGGGAGAGGGTTTCCTTGGGGCCGGAGCGACCGTTGTGCCCTGACCTCCCACCTCCCACTAGGAAAAAACGAAGAATTAAATGCAACTGGAAAATGAGGAGTTCGTGGCAGAGCATCACGAAGTGACGCAGAAGAGGAGGCTGGTAAACAGGATGCTCCAGGGTTGAGGGACTGCAGTGAAAACTAACGTTAAGTAAAGGTTGCGATGGGCAAGAAGAGATGAGCGCTTGGCACCAGGCATGGTGTCACCATGCAGGGCAGAGCCAGAGAGAGGGCTGAAATGCAATGCAGGGTGAAAGCCTTAATGCCAATAATAATTTCCCAGAGGAAGGAATGGCAGTCTGGTACCTGCTGTGTTTAATGATGTAGTTGATGCGTACATGCTTGTTGGCACAGGAGGAGTGACCCCGTGTTGGCTGAGGGACTTTTCCGTCTCCACTTGCATAGAGATGTGCCAAATATATATCATTAGTGCACAGTGTTTACCTTGGTCTCCCTCATGCGGGTTGTCCATGCAATGCCAGAAGGGGCAATCCCTTGGCTCCCCCAGACCCAGCAAAGCCTCCAGCTTTCCGTAAGGGAGAGATGGTGGCGATGGTCATCTTGGGCCCTTTCGCGTTGGTGTCTTGTGTTCAGGACCAGCGTGAGGAAGCCGGTGGCTTTGAAAGCAGTCTTGAAAAACAAATGACACAAGGAAACATTTAATAAATGAGCACGGAGAGGAGGGTGTTAGTAATGCTTGTTCTAATGGGAGGAGCTGATTACAGGCTGCCTCTTGGCAGGCTGCGATACCTCTTCCCCGTTTAACGCAGTTTTTGATGTCTGTGAGCTCATGGGTTGGTGCTGGCAGCCTGTAAGTGCCCAGTGAAGTTGTAGACTCTGGGAACAGAGCGAAATGTTTCCTGGTTGTGTGCGCTGGTCAGAAGCGACATTGCGGTGGTTAATGTCTGGACGCTTAATCTGTTATCCACGTTATCTGTTACCCTTGAAGCTCCTCCATTAAAAGCCATTGTTTCTCTCCCTGTGTTAGATTCCATGCTGCTGGTAGCAGAGAGATTGGAGGGTCCCTTCAACATCGAGTCAGTCATGGACCCCATTGACGTCAAAATTTCAGATGCGATCATGAACATGCAGGAGAACAGCATGCAGGTGTCTCAGAAGGTAAATGGGCCAAGAGGATATACGAGCTTTATTCATGCAATGCGTTTTATTTCCCTGTTCTCATTGATATGTTTTTTCTTTAATGTCCTTTCAAGTATATATAAAGCTGATGTATTATTTTGCGCAGGGGCTGGGTTGGAGCCTGGACAAGGGAGGCTCTTGTGACCTCCCATTTCATAAAACCCTTTCCTTCTCTCGCGTAGGTCTTCCAGGGATGTGGCCAGCCAAAAACACTTGCCCAGGGCCGGACTGCTCGCTCCGTCTCCGAAAGTGGTTTCAGTGCTCGTTTCAGACCCTACAACCCGGAGGAGCGGCCGACGACAGCCGCCGGCACGAGCTTGGACCGACTGGTGAGTGCCTGGTCCTGCCGGTGCCGCACCGGCGCTTTGCACCCCTCTACCACAGTGTATAATTTTCCATTTGTAATTTATTGGGTTTCTTAATATTCCTTGGCTGTCTTAAACTCTCCGAGGGGTGTAATCTGCCCATGGCTCTAGACACGAATTACCTCAACGCTTCTATGTCAGAAAAGTGCCTGTTTTAAAGGCTTGGCTGATGAGTAATACGTGTTTGAGGAGCGATGTTTAATTTTGTATTAAAAAAGTAAATCAACCATCAAAACACACAGCCTGAAGATCTGACCTATGCATGTCTGTTGTGATAAAAAATACCTTTCCAGCTTCACTTTTAATGAGCATTTGGTATTCTGGATTATGTCGTGTGTTTCTTTTTTTTTCTTTTATTTAATAGGTTACTGATGTGAAAGAGAAGCTGAAGCAAGCCAAAAAATTTTGGTCATCTCTCCCTGGCAACATTTGCAACGATGAAAAGATGTCTGTAGGCACTGTCAATGATAACGACTGCTGGAACGGGAGCGCCAAGAGCAGGTTTGGCGATGCTGCCTCCCCTGGTTAACTCTCTCCCTCTCCACCCAGCCTTTCCCGGCGTGCCGGCCCCTGTCCCCGAGCCCTCTTCTCCTACAGGAGTGACCCCAGTTTCCCCAAGACAGGCTGCTGCCATTACCCCTGTTTTCGTAGGAAATGGGAGAGCTTGAACACAAAGCTAAAGGGTTGTCCAAGCTCTTACGTGGTGGTTTGTTTTGAAGGAGGGAACTGAGTTTAGATACGGCGTCTCTCCTCGGACTCTTACGCATGGGTTTGGGGAGGTGATGTGTACAATCCCGTAGCACGGCTGTGGAGCGGGGACGCTCGTGCTGTCTGACAGCGCCATTGCCCCAGTGCCCCCAGTTGGTGTTTCTATGAGGAGCTGTTGCTGGATTCCTTGTTGAGCAAAGGCAGGGGAGATGGAGGCTTGTGAAAAGCCCTCTTCTTTGCTGCTGAGGTCAGTGGCATGGGGGGGCCGGTGGTTTTCATGCACAGTTTTTATGGAAAAATAGTTACAAAACTTTTTTTTTCTTTTTTTTTTTTTCTTGTAAGGAAGAAATTACCAACACATGAATAAGCCAAAGGTTTTTTGTCATATGGTTTATGTAACTGTTTAACTTTTATTTTGGAAATAGAAGTTTCTTTTTTTTCTGTTTGCTAACTGAGGAAATAAGCAAAATCCAAGATGTTCCATTAAAAAAAAAAATATAGTCATCCAGGGTTTTCCAGCAGTTTTTCTAAGTAATAACAGTTTTTGCCCTTGATATTTTTGGGGCACAGGACTCAGCCATACCGCGTAAATTTTGAACTGTTTCATGTGTGCCCGAAGCTGCCTTGGGGCCAGGGCCATGGTTTGGGTCTCTGCAACAAGAAATGGCTCTGCCTTCCTGAGGTCGTCTTTATCAGCAGCTTGTACAGGGCTTTTTGTGGGAGACTTCCTCAGTGTGTGAGGTCCAGCACCAGTAAAGAGGGGAGACAGAGACTTGGCACCACTGGGCAAGGAGACAGAGGGGATGCTGGACATCCCAAGTGGGCTGTGAAAGATATTTTGCTTTGCTCTTACTGTTTTTCTCTGTGGCTCCAATAAGCTAAAAATTCAGTAGTCTTCCACACTTTGGTCTCTCTCTGACTTCTTTGAAATATAGAATATTGATCACAAATGCTAACAAAACCAAGAACAACAACAACAACAATAATAATAATAATAAACCCCAACCTTCCCGTATACAAGGCAGGGTTTCAGCATGCCCTTCAGTTGTATGCTTATATCTCACTGCCTGGTCTCCAGGACCAACAGAATGGGCTAAAGGCTTTTCTCTTTCTCGTGATACCGATGTTGGCATCATAACTACGAAAAGTCACATTTTCTTCTGTTAAACAGTGATTTTTTTTCTTGCAAGTCAGGTAATTGAAGGAGGGGAAAAAAAGTGTCATATCCCTGCTCTATAAAATGACACTCCAAATACCTATTTTAGGGGACGTATTCTGTTGGGTTTTGTTGCTCAGTCTCTCTTTTAAACCAAGAGGCCATACATGTGTTCAGACCTGTGCACGCGTCCTCCTCGGGCTCAGCAGCTCGGCTCTGCTCCGCTTCAATGCGTGAGCTTACGGTATCTCATCTTCAACATCACAGATGTTTGTCCTGCTGGGGTTATTAGGGAAATTGCATCTGCTGTCTGCGCTGTGAGAAGTACGTGTCATACCCCAGCTTGATGGTTAAGGTGCATTACGCAAAGCCACAATAACACTCTTGGCTCCAACAGTTCTTGTAGGCTTCTCTGGGATAAGTATGGCCCCAAAGGTTGTTTTCCTGAAAGTCTCATCTAACTGGGCATCAAGGCATCTCAGCAGCTTGGTTTGCTGTATTGCCTGCGGCAAGCTGATTTATGCTGTTGCAAGCCATTATTATTATTATAAACCCCAGATCTTCCTTCTCTTTTCAAGTTGAGGAGAAAATTGTCTTTCCCCTGCCTCTGTGGCAGAGGGTGTGTGAAAACAGTGTTTAATTCTGCATGCTGCTCAGGTTGCAGGGAGGGGAGAAGGGGTAAGAAGCTGGAGAAGGGCTCCATGAGAGTTAGCATGTGGGAAGGTCGCGTTGGGCTCAGAATCTCACCCAGGCTGGAAATGGGGGTTGCATCACCGACTTCCCACGCTGTCGCCCTTCGGCACAGGACCCTGCCAAGCTGCAGCTCCAGTACCAGCAGGAACGGTTTCTTTTCAGGTACGACTTCGCAGTAACTGGCAACGGCTTAGCAAGTCAAGTGAATAACCCAGAGGTAGAAGTTGATATTACCAAGCCAGACATGGTGATTCGCCGGCAAATCATGGCTCTGCGGGTGATGACCAACAAGCTGAAGAATGCCTACAGTGGGAATGATGTCGACTTCATTGACATAAGTATGTTTGCTGTTGTTTGCCTTTTTCTTTTTCCCATTTTAATTGGATTTCATGCTAGCACGGGGTAGCTGGTTAAGCTTCGGCTGTGGGTAAGCGGGTTAGTAAAGAGGGTGGGAATCGGCATCTCCGCCAGGCTGTGCAGGGAAGGCTGTTCCCATAGAATGTGTTGGGTTGGAAGGGACCTCTAAAGGCCATCTAGTCCAACCCCCCTGCAGTAAGCAGGGACATCTTTAACTAGATCAGGTTGCTCAGAGCCCTGATCAACCTAACCTGGAATGTTTCCAGGGTTGGGGCATCGACCGTCTCTCTGGGCAACCTGAGCCAGGGGCTCACCACCCTCACAGCAAAGAATTTCTTCCTCGGATCTCATCTAAATCTCCCCTCTTCCAGTTTGAAACCGTTCCCCCTCGTCCTGTGGCTCCCCTCTCTGATCCAGAGTCCCTCCCCAGTTTTGCTGGAGCCCCATTAGGGACTGGAAGGGGCTCTGAGGTCTCCCCGGAGCCTTCTCTTCTCCAGCCTGAACCCCTCCAACTCTCTCAGCCTGTCCTCACAGCAGAGGGGCTCCAGCCCTCCCAGCATCTCCGTGGCCTCCTCTGGCCCTGCTCCAATAGCTGCATGTCCTTCTGCTGTTGGTGCCCCAGAGCTGGAGGCAGCACTGCAGGGGGGTCTCCCCAGAGCGGAGCAGAGGGGCAGAATCCCACTCCCCTCGCCCTGCTGCCCACGCTGCTGGGGATGCAGCCCAGGCTGCTGGGGGTTTCTGGGCTGTGAACACACATTGCTGGCTCATGTTGAGCTTCTCATCCACCTGCACACACATGTGTGACGAACAGCACGCGGTAGTCACATTAACCAGAGGACCCGTGCTCAATCTCATAAATGTCACAACATCCAAGAACTTGCTTTTTTTTCCCCACTGCCTTCTGCGAGCGAAGCCTCAGAGCAGGACAGAGGGGGACAGCCTGTGTTTCTCCCGCAGGTGAGGAGAGCAGCGGGGAGGAGAGCGGCAGCGGCTGTGAGCTCCAGCAGTGCTCCCCGGAGTTCGAGTTCAACGCCACCGAAGTCACTGGGAACTCCAACAAGAGCGATAAGAACGTGAACACTTCTGCCGCTACCAGGAGCGGTTTATCACAAGCAGCCTTGCTCCTTAGCATTTTGTTCTTGGCCATGCAAAGACAATGGAGATAATTGTGCAGCATAGGGGGGGGAAAAAAAAGACTTTTATTATCAAAGTTAGAAGGCACCTGCTTTCACTTTTATACCATCTAGGGACTTTGCTTTTTAAGTTAATGGACAACAGTGTACAGTTTTTACTATGTTGCCACTGGTTTTAAGATACTGATTTATTTTTTTTTTTCCCCTTGCTACTCTGGGAATAACAGGAACAGGGACTACCAGTCTGTCTCGTTCACCAAGAGTCCATGTTAGAGTGGATGACAAAAGTGTATATACAAGCCTGTAGTTAGCTCTGCATTTGTCTTTATCACTTTTCTTTTTTTT
>VWZL01000311.1:38136-144368 GCA_013396915.1 Stercorarius parasiticus | reverse complement strand
CAAATTTTTTTTTTTTTTTTTTTTTAATTTTACCATATTTCTTACGAAAACAAAAAAAAACCCCAGGGTCTTCTTTCGGCCTGTAACAAGTATGTGTTTCTGAAATGAGAAATATCTGTACAGAAGCAGGTTTTATTTATCATGTTATCTTACGGGGAAAAAAAATAATTGCCCAACAAGCAGAAAACATGTTTCACGTAGTTAACTTCCCATTTATCCACATTATGTTAGTTGCCTTATCTGTAAAGAAGTGGAGGTAATTTGTCTTTATTATGCGGTAAAACAGAAGGGGAAGGCAGAGCTGGTCAGTGTGCCAAGTGCCCCGTTTGCATGGGGCGTTAATGCCAGGAGCAGGTTGTACCTTTTTTACAGGAAATTGGGTTAAATTGGAAGAGACTACAGAGAATTCCAGTTCTGCAGATGCTAAGAAGAGTTGTCGTTTGTTCCCCGGCATCCTTGCAATTAGCTGTAACTCCTGTAGGTCAGTTCCCGACGTGCATCCCCCGTGGGAATAAGGCATTAAACTTGTTTGGTTGGAAGCAACTTGTTGTCTTGCGGATCCAAATGCCAACGTGTGTCTTGTCCGCAAGTTTGTTAGATGAATGCTGGATTATTTTTATTTTTTTTTTCAAATTTTGTTGTTGTTGTTGTTGCTGTTTTTAAGGAATGCTTTGTGGGAGGGCAGGTGGAGGTGGGGGGGTGTCAGGTTTGGGTTTGCAGGATTTTTGTTTCCTCTCTGATGGGGAGCAAAAGGGACGGAGGCAAAAGGGACTGTTGCAGGCAGGTGGGAGTAGGAGCAGGCAGGAGCTGGCAGGGATGAAGATTCCTCCTTTTCTCCCTATATTTCATCCCCTGGGAGACGATGCCCAGTGGCTGTGGCCTTTTGGCACTACCCGAGACACCCTCCTCTCCCTGCCTGTGCTGCGGAACAGTGTTGTGGTGAACGGCAACTCATTAATAAAAGAAATGTATATTTTTAAGAAGAGAGATGAAATAATTTTTAAAAGGGTTTAGGGAAAGCAAAGTCTTTGGAAAGACTCAAAATTCTTCTGCACGTCTCCTCCTGCTTTAGGTAACCTTTAGGTCTGGCTTGGACGCAGGGATCCAGCCAGGAGAGCAACTGAGAGAGCAAGAATTTGCTCTTTTCCACCCTTGTCTTGTAAGGATAATTTTCTATTTTTATATTGAAGCATTAATTACTTGTTAGCTCAGGGTCAGTGTTATATTCAACTTTATTTTCACACCAAATTTCTGCAAAGCTATAAAGACGAAGTATTCTTGGCTGGTATAAACAATCCTGGAGGCTTAATTTTACTAGAAGTAGCCAGTTATTTATTAAAACATGATGTTAGTAGAGTTAGGGATATTCTGGCTAGATTATTTTTCTTTAGAAAATAAATCACGGAACCATAAAATTGAAAAAGTTATAAATTTATGTGTGGGAAAAAATGGATTGTAAATACCTAAGTTGCCTTGCAAGGAATTGGAAAATGTGCTGATACTTAGAAACTACCTCAGTTCTGAGGAATTTCCTTTCTAGCTTTGAGTGCTATTACATTTACTTGGTAGAAGTGAATCTGGTCTCCAATATGTAGCTGAAAGAGTTATCCCTATAGACCTTGTTAGATTGTTTTTAATTTAGAGGGTTGAACTACATCCAGCTGTTTTCTTTCAGCTAAGTTCCCTAACAAAGAGAATTTCTGAATTAAATATTGCTGATGGTTTCCATGACTTTTCCTGATTTGTTTGGTTTCATGGCATTTTCTGATTGCCCTTTAATTATTTAAATGGTTCTAGCCATTTGAATTTTAATCCCGAAATAAACAAACCTTAGGTGCACTACCATTGTAAATATATCGCAGTAAGGTCTGACTGGATAACCCTTCTGGCTTATACCCAGCTGGCAGGCCGGCAAAGTTAAATGAAGAAAGAAAGAAAGAAAGAAAAAAAGAAAAAAAAAAAAAAGAAATAATTTAAACTTCTTCAGAGCTCAGAGAATGGTGGAACAAAAGCCCTTGTGTTCCGAGGGGCTGACTTCTCCAACATCTCCCTTCTTGGCGTGTTCATATGTAAGAAAGTTGCTTGTAAATTCTCCTGCTTTTGAGCATTTCAGCTCGGAAGAAAACGTTTCTGAATTTATATTTATCATTTTACATCTACTTGCTTACTAATTATTATTCCTTAGATTGGTACAAGACCTGCCGTGAGTTTTAAATGTGTCCAGTTGACTTTGTTGACTTTGCACAACGTTCCTCCGCTATATAAAGGACAGATTTGTCACCTGGGGCTACAGGAAACAAGAGTAAACATCAATGTAGGATGATCAAAAGTTGTGTTCCTGCTTTTATTTTGTGTTTGTGTGTGAAATTGGCTCTCTGACATGAACTCGTAAACTAAACCATACGGGGAGGGCCGAGGCATGCTGCTCGCTTTGAGGAAGGCTTGTGCTCCCTTCCTTCAAGTATTTCCTTTTTTTTTTTTCCACATAACCGTTGACATTACGACCATGTTTTAAAGAAAAATTCCCATACATAGAGTTAATACTTAAAATTAATGGAATTGGTAATGAGCTTCAAATGCAAAATGAACCTGAGAGGTGCTGTTCTTGGTGTCATGTGAGGTGCTGTCTCCCAAAGAGCTGGAATAAAAAAAATTACGGCTCTTGAAAGGAGGTGATGGAACAGCTCTGTGCCTCTCCTGCCACACATGCAGCTCCCTGATGCACAGCCTCCCAGGCGAACATGGGGTCCTCTGCCCACCAGCCTCCCTATTTACACTTCTGATGGCAGTAAAGGGGGAAAAGGAGAGCAAATAGTGTGACTCTCGTAATCAGAGTCTCTTGTTTTGTGTTGCGGGGAGTGGTGCGGCCCTAACGTGGGACAAATGACCAGGGCAGCAAGAGGAGTCCTCCCGCGCCCCTGGGGCAGGGTCCTTGCTCCTGCCCCAACCTGAGCCTTTGTCCTCACGGGCAAGTTGGTGTATTAATGCTGGAAGGTGCAACCTCTTAGTATCATAGAATCATAGAATGGTTTGGGTTGAAAGGGACATTAAAGCCCATCCAGTGCCACCCCCTGCCCTGGGCAGGGACACCTCCCACCAGCCCACGTTGCTCCAAGCCCCATCCATCCTGGCCTTGAACACCTCCAGGGATGGGGCAGCCACAGCTTCTCTGGGCAACCTGGGCCAGGGGCTCACCACCCGCACAGCAAAGAATTTCTACCTAATATCTCATCTAAATCTGCCATCTTTCAGTTTAAAACCATTTCCCCTCGTCCCATGGCTCCCCTCCCTGATCCAGGGTCCCTCCCCAGCTTTCCTGGAGCCCCTTTAGGGACTGGAAGGGGCTCTAAGATCTCCCTGGAGCCTTCTCTTCTCCAGGCTGAACCCCTTCAACTCTCTCAGCCTGTCCTCACAGCAGAGGGGCTCCAGCCCTCGGATCATCTTCGTGGCCTCCCCTGGCCCTGCTCCAACAGGTCTGTGTCCTTCAGTTATTTCTTAGAACTGATGGTACCAAAGTTTCTGTCACCATCCTCTTAATTGCTTTAGCTGGATGTAAGACTTGCTGGACCAAGCAAGTCCTCTGGCATGGTCCTGGTTCCTTTCTCATGACAGCATCTGGTGTTAGATATTTTAGAGCAAGGCACAGAAAAAATTGAATGCTTTTAATTATCACTTGTCCCACAGTAACAGCTGGCCCTCTTTATCACCCCCTCCCTTTCCCCAAGCCCCCCCTTTTCCCTCCTACCTTTGTGCAGCCCCCTGTGTGGTGCCCCCCATGGTGACACTGGCAACCAGATCAGTGACAGCTAGTGCTGGGGGCTGCTGCCCTGCTCGTGCCCCTCGCTTGCCAGCACAACTGTGGTGTTTCTTCTCGTCCCTGGGACAGCCCATGTCACCAGCACGTCTCCACAGCCAGGAGCTGCAGACACCCAGGTCCTGCTGGTGCAGGCAGTCCTGGAGCATCCTGGGGACCCCACGGACCACGGATATTGTGTGTGGAAGCTGGTGGACGGGGCTGCTGCAGAAAACCCAAACCTGGGTAAATCCATCTCCCACTGCTGGAAGAAAATAATTTGCACCTTTTTTTTTTTAATGCTAGTGGCTTTACTTTTCCATGTCAGGCAGACTAAGTATCTTAACTGCAGAGTGTCGCTGCCTCAAGTCTTTGCCTGATGTGATGGCTGGTGGGCACCTGCCTGCAGTGGTCCGTAAGCCAACACAGCAGTGCCTGCAGGGTTGGCAGGAGGGTGGGCCTGTCCTCTGCTGCTTCTCCTCCTTGGGATGCCATCTGGGACTAGTAATTTTTAAAAAAAAATGCTTAGAAGGGTGAAAATTGATGCAAGACCATTGCAACCCACTTCCTGGCTGGTGGGGTCCGCGTTGACCTGAGCTGCTACAGGGGGGACTCACAGCCAAGAGCCACCCTGGGAGGGCCAGTGGCTACTGGGTCAGCACTGTCCCTCCTGCCCGTGTCCCCGGGGCTGGGGGTGCCATCCCCATCCCAAGTGGTTACATACTGCTGTTTTCATGGCATTCCCTTTCAAGTGGCTGGGATGTAATGGTTTAAGGGAGCTGCAAGACGCATGTTTGTTAGAGATTGTGCAATACTGGCGTTTTTAGGACTACCTGAATATGAACTAACCCTAGTAACGGTTCTCATTTCTTGATAATGCTATTTCAAGCATTGTGTTTTCTGGGTTTGGTTTGCTTGCTTGTTGGTTTTCTTTTGTTGTTGTTTTTTAATCCTCTGCTGTGGTTGTTTTGAGGGTTTGTAACAGTGTAAATTGTCTGGGAAGACACAGCTCTTTACGGGCTTGCTGTAATTCTGGGTCAAGTGTGCTTAAATTGCTGTAATTTGTACTTGATGGATTACATGGATTGAGAGCCCTTTTATAACTGCTGGAACAAGGAGGGGCTGCTGGCCCCGGGAGGAGGGGAAGGCATCTTGGGCATGGCCTGCTGCCTTTGTCCCTCTCCTCTGAAAGGGAGGACCATCCTTCTCAGCGGTCCCTTGGGCAGGGCAGCCTGGCGAGAGTGGGGGACCCTGCCAGCGGCAGAAGGGGGAGGTGGCCAGAGGGGCAGAGGCTTTTGCTAATCCGGGCAGGTTTTGGAGGATGCTGACAGCACATCCCACCGTTGTGTTGCCTTCCCCTGTTTGTTCTGCCTGGGCTATAGGCTGGATGCTGGTGGGGAGCTGGGGGAGCTGCTTTTCCTCCCTGAACCTGCCCTGCCTTCTTGGCCTCTGCCCTTTTTGGGCTCCTTCCAGCCCTTTCCCAATGGTTTTTTCCCCGTGTTTCGTTGCTGCCCTGGCTGCTTTTTTCCCAAATCTTTGTTCTTTGTTCTTTGTGATGGATCTGCCTGTGTGTGTCCCATGTCCCAGCAGGAGGAGAGCAGAAACATGTCTCACCCATCGACCTTGGTAGTCTTCCCTGGAGGCCACCTGCGTTTAACTCCCCACCAGACCTTGCTGCACCTGTCAAAACAGGAGTTTTCATTAAAAAATCAGCTTTTAATTTTTTCATAGACAAACCTGCCGCAGGTTGTTACCTATTTCAACAGCCAGGTGATGTCTCTGTCTCCCCAGTGGCCACATAGGAGCCGAGCGGAGCAGCTCCATCCCCATGACAAAAGCTGGGGTGCCCGTGCCTCTTTCATGTACTGCGGCAATACCATCCCCCTCCGTGGCTGTTCATCTTCCCAGTGTGTCCTGCCACATTGTCTCACGCTACGTGTGTCATTAATTCGCGTAATCTGATGCAAATCAATATGCTAAACCCCTCATTAATTGGGTTGCTGATTTATCCTAATGAGACTTAAAATCTTGGAGAAGGTTGAGGGTGTTTGTTTCTCCTCCGAAGGACTCGACAGGCTATTGTCGGCCCCACAATGGCTGGCCCTTGGCTGGGCTGGTAATTGCCTCGTGACTGTATTTGCATCGGCATAATGGTGAGGATGTTAGCAGGAGTTAAGACATCTCATCTTTTCCTCTGCACAGGAAAATTCAGGATTAGCAAGGTGGAATGCGTTGCTGGCAGCCCTGTTGTGTAGGGTGGCTGCTCTTCACCTACAACTCTGCTCTGTCGGTGTTGCCATTATAAAGCTGCTTTTCTTCAGAGCTTTATAAGCTCAGCCGTAAAAACCAGGCCTGCCTGAAACTTGGCACATTAGGAATTGGCCGGGCTTTTATTTTTTCTGGTGGGAAGAACTGATGATTATTTTTAGAAGAAATTGTTGCGTCTGTGAAGTTTAATGGGTTGAAATGCTGTTTTGGCATTCACAAGCCTTCAAACCAGCTTTGTTGAAAACTCCATTTAGCATCATCAATAGCACAGCGCTGCTGAAGATCCCCGGGGACAGGCAACTAAAACAATAGCCGAAATCTCACATTTATAAAGCTAATTGTTGTACATGTTCAGCCATTTCCCCCACGCCAGTACCACACACACGCTTGCTGTCTTGTGCAAGAAGCAGATCTGAGGACGGTTAAGTCTGCGGGAGGCTTCTCACTGACGTTAATGGAAGAGGCGTCTGCATTTCCAGGGACTCTTTTATGGAGGCAAGGTCACACGTAAACATCCACTGTATTGTTGCAGTCAGAAAGCCTATTCTGATGTAACCTAGAGCCTTTTATTTTTTCTTTTTTATGTCTGCCGTCATTCAGATCCCCACGACGGAGTGTATTTGTATCAGCCGGTGTGTGCAATCCTAGACAAATCTATGTATTGTGGGGCTCTGGAGGCAGCTTCCAATGCAGGTGTCTTGACACCATCCCTCTGATTTTGGGGGTGAACGGCTGCCCTGCTCTGATGGCGGGGGAGGAGCTGGGCACCCTGACGCGTGTGTGGGGCAGTGGAGGAAGAAAAAAAGTGGCTGTCCCTCAAACAGGCCTAAATGACTGTCTTGTTTGCTCTGAATTTCCCATGCCTTCACCTGCCTTGGAGTACTGTGTCCAGCTCTGGAGCCCTCAGCACAGGAAGGACATGGACCTGTTGGAACGGGGCCAGAGGAGGCCACGAAGATGATCCGAGGTCTGGAGCCCCTCTGCTGTGAGGACCGGCTGAGAGTTGGGGGTGTTCAGCCTGAAAAGAAGGCTCCGGGGAGACCTTAGAGCCCCTTCCAGTCCCTGAAGGGGGCCTACAGGAAGGCTGGGGAGGGGCTGTTGGCAAGGGCATGTGGTGATAGGACGAGGGGTAATGGTTTTAAACTGGAGCAGGGCGGGTTTAGATGAGACATGAGGAAGAAGTTCTTTGCAATGAGGGTGGTGAGACACTGGAAGAGGTTGCCCAGAGAGGTGGTGGAGGCCCCATCCCTGGAGACACTGAAGGTCAGGCTTGATGAGGCTCTGAGCAACCTGATCTAGTTTCTCTAGACTAGATCAACCCCTTACTGCAGGGGGTTGGACTAGATGGCCTTTAGAGGTCCCTTCCAACCCAACACGTTCTATGAGAGGCCGTGGTGCTTTCCTGAGGGTGCTCCAGGTAAAACGTGTCAGGGAACGAGACAAGGCGCTGACCTCTGAGAGGTTCTAGCACCTCTGTGTCTTGGGACAAGCGGGAACTTTGGCTGGTGCATCATGGCTTTGCTACTATTGGTTTTCCCATAGAAAAAAAAAAAATCCAAATTTGGGAAAAAAAATAGATAATCACTGTTTATTCATTATTAAGTTCTTTGGTTGGCTGTGCATTCAAAAACGCTTTGGTATCAAATATGAATTTGTTGCTACAAAATAGTGGTGGGGTTTTCAGGTTTGACCAGGGGCAGCTGGGAACAGTGTTTAGGTGGGAGCGCTCAGGCGTGGGGCTCGCCGGAGGCCAGGAGAGTCCCTGCTACAAAGAAGCTGTTGTCTTTGACAGGGGCCTTCCGGAGCCTCGTTGTCTGAAAATAATGAGACAAATAAATTAGGTGTGTTCTATTCCCTGTGTGTTCCATGCTAAACAATTCTGACGTTTGGCTTCCTAGCGAAAGAGGTGATGTATATATTGCAGATAAGCGCAGCTGGTCTTCCGCCAGCCGCCCCCGCAAACACCCCTGCTTGTGGCCGCCCGCCTGGAGGGGGCAGCCATGGAGGCCATGGGGAGGGATGGGCTTGGCATGATAATAACGGGCAGGAGAAGCTGTCGGGGGCCCTCGTGCTGAGCAGAGGGATGAGGATGAGGTCCCTGAGGAGCTCCTGACCGATAGGATGGTGGGTGGGCAGAGCTGCCCGGTGCAAGCGCGCCCTGCCATGCTTAAGGCAAAGCAGTGATTAGAAAAGGGGTAAAAATCCCCTTCCTCGAAGGTGTGCGCTATCCCATTGTGCTGGCATGGCACAGGGGTGGGTTGGAGGCTCATCCAGCGTTGTGGGGCCAGCAGGCAGTGGTTAGAAATGAGAGGGAGGACAGGAGATGAGCGCCTTGGGCAGCACTTGAGCTGTGTCTTTGCCACCCACTTGCTTCCTGGCCTTTGTTTCACTCCGTTGTTGTTTAAAGTACATTAAATGGAGGTCAGGCCCATGGGGTTGTGTTAGCCTCTTCTTTCCTGAGAGGGGCTGGTGGTAGCTCCTTTTGGCCCATGCTACCTGTGCGTCCCCCTGTGATGGGAGGGGGCTGCAGCTGACAGCGGGGCGCAGGAGCAGGTTTGTCCCCAGGTTTTGTGCTGCACCGTCCAGGCGATTGCAGGAACCAGAAATAAATTGGAGGCTTCTGGGAGGGAAAAACCTCCTCTGGCAGGATTTGCTCCTGTTGCAAAGGGCGGTTTGCTTCCTTCCTTGGTTTCATGCCCTCACTGCTCACACCCAGAAAACTGAAGCAGGATCCCCAGCTGTGAGGAGCTGCTAAACTTACACAACTGGGAGGTGCCTGGAAAACTTGAGTAAACCTGTATTTTAGTCCTGTCTTGATGAATGGAAGAAGCAATGTATCCCATCCTTTGGTTTTCAAAAGCATTACAGGGGGGAAAACCCCACCAACACCCAAAACCCCTCCACCTCCACAGCCACGTGCCCGCTGTTGGGTGAGGCAATGCCAGGAGCCTTCCTTGGAGTCTGCGGTGACGAAGGTTGTGCCGAGGCTGCACGTCCCCGCGGGGCAGGCAGGACTGTGTCACGGAGCCGAGCACTGGAACAGTCCTGGCCATAATGAACCCAAGATCTTGATGTGAAGGTAAGCAACAAAATGATGTCTCCAGTGTGGAAATGAGCGTCAGGGCTCTGTGCAAGGGGCCTTTCCTCCAGGAAGACAAGGATTTCAGGGACCCAGGGGTTTAACCTCGGGCAAGCCAGGCTGTGGTGGTGCGGCAGCCCCGGCTCAGCTAATCTGCCAGCAACGGATTCGTGGCTTTCCTCTTCTGAGCCCAGCGCTGAGACAGCAGAGTGGTTTTAATGAGAGCACATAAGTTAAAATGGGTTTTCTCCTTTCAAAATTAGTGGCAGACTACGGCTGTTCAGGTTGCTATTTTAACTGCTCCAGATGTCAAGCACGGCTCAGCCGAGATCAATGCGTAATCCAAAGGAAATACTATTAATTTCAAAGGAATGTGGTCAATATTTAAATGTTTTGGATCTTTTTAATACGTAGATGGTGGTAGTGGTCTAGCTGGGCTTATTAACTCTGCTTTTGGAGCAGTGATTCTATTAGCGTGAATTAATGTCTATTAACATTATTGATTTTCATTTATTTTTAACATGCAGGCCTGTAACGATGCTGGTTATTTTAGACATTCTCTGAGGCTGTACCGAGCCGGGAGCAGTTGGTTTAAGGCCTGATCCCACAAGCTTTTATCCTTCCAGTTGCTACTTCAGCCCTGACTTAGCTCCAAGGCTGTGGAGCGGCTCCCGCTGACTCCAGCAGCAGTCGGATTGAACCTGCTCCGTGTCCCACTTCATCCAGCTTCATCTACGGAGAGGCTTTGCCGGTCCTTGCATGGCCAAGGTGGATTTAACCCTTGGAGCACACCAGTAGCCCCCATGAAATATCTGCTCCACATCATCCTGCTAATTCAGTGTACGGCCATGGGGAGCCAGCCTGGCTCTTGCACCCATAACCTTCGGCAGCAACAGGTGGGGTGGACCTGGTCTATATATTAAACTGTATTTCTACATCAAGCCCAGGTAGACCAATTTCCTCCTTCCTCTGACTTTTTGTGCCTATTAAATGTCGAAAGCACTTGTAAGGCAAAGAGTTCGTAATGAGGAACAGAGTCTTCTTGAATGCTTTGTTAAGGGTATGGAAAAATGGAAAGCTTTTTAAAAAAAAAAAGTTGTTTCCTTTAAATCAGGTTGAAGAACAACTTAGGAAAACAATTGGAGGTAGAGCTGTGTCTCACTGAGCTAGAAATGGACCCGTTTTTCAACAAAACAAAAAATTCATAACTCATTATTTTCTTAACAGAATATCTGTTTTCAATAGCTGTTGAAATATTTTGCTGGTAGAGGTCACACATTCTTAGTGAAAGACGTATTTTTTTTTTCGGTTAAAAATATTTTTTAAAGCCAAATGATTTCCATTTAAAAAAAAATGTTTTAAATCACTGTTGAAATTACAGAAAAGTTGCACAAGAAGAAAATGATAATCAGCTGAGATATATTTTGGGAAAAAGTAGGCACTCAGGAAAAAAAAGCCCCAACCCCAAAACGCAAAAGACTTCAGTCTGCGTCAGAGAACGCTCTCAATAAAAGGAAACCTTTGGTTCCTTTGTCTGAAGAAACCTCACCCTCTGTTCATGTCGAAGAAAAATATTTCTTGTTACTGAGAGAGTGTTTGCCTTGCACGAAAAAAATGTTTCTGTGGGAGATGTTTTACATTCGAGTGACGCCAGAGAGCCAAAATGTTGAGCTATATTGGCCATAAAGACCACAGACTGATGAAGCTGGAACAATTCAGTTGAAAGCCTTTGGGGAAAGGGGAGGATTTCCCCTCCCTCTCAAGGCAAGTGGGGATTTCGGGATAAGACTGGTCTCTTTTTGCATGAGGAAAAAACACCAGGGCAGGCGATGCATCAGTGCATTGCAAGGGCTGCGAGCGCGGCCAGGGGCGCTGGTACCCAGGGCTGCCACGGCCAGAGACCGGTGCCATCGCCAACCCTCCCACCCTGGCTGAGAGCACATCTGGACTGCACATCTGGCGCCGTGCACGCCTGCCTGCCCCCGGACACTGTGCTATTTCTGCCTCTATGCACTAGATGGCATTGCCAACTTAGCTACGGGGAGTGGGTTCTGCTGGGGCCGCTGGCACCCTGACACGCTGCCCTCTCCCACAGCAGCCTTTCGGGCAGCGCTTGGTGAGCATCCAGGAAAAGGCATAATTTGCGCGGATCCAAGCTCTTGCGCACTCTGCACACCCGCAGTGCTGTTAATGATCATTTGTGATTTTTATTTTTTTTTCTTATGAAGCTTCTGTGAGATAATGGCTGTGGCGTCTGACACGAGCTGGCTCCAAGGTGCTGGTGCCTGGGTGTCCCAGAGCTGCTGGCGCCGTGGGTTGCGCTGAACCATCGCAGGTCTGGTCACTGCTTTTGGGCACTGGCTGAGCACACAGCTAGAAATGCTTTTTGCTGCTGGCAATAACCCTGCAGGTGAGTTGGGCAAATACGAGAGAGGCCGGGTCATTGCCATCTTAAGGAGGAGCCCACGAGACATCGGGAGTTCAGCGGCACCTCTTGGTTCCCTGTTCATGCAACTCCCTTTCGCCGTCTCCGAGAGCCTTGCACCTGTCATCTCTGCTCAGTGTCTCACCGACTGGGACTGCTGGGCAGAGATCAGTAACAGGGAAGCGTTATCGGAAAGGTGTGGGAAGAGGGTGCGCCTGAGTGGTTGGTACCTGATTCGTTGGGTGCGACAGCTGGCACTGGATGCCTCAAATGTATACGAAAAATAGAGGAATTGTAAACCTGTGAGTCTTCCTAAATTGTCACTTGCTGCTTGGAGCCTGAGCTTCTTTTTAAGGGCCAAGGGTACCTTGCTGCTCTTCAATGCCTACATCCCTTTGCAGAGAGCAAACCAAGTCAGTGAAATCCAGGAGGGATGCCTGGGGTGGATCTGCGGCACAGCCGTACCCCCAAGAGGACGAAGCCCATCCCAGGGTGGCTTTTCCAGGGCATCCACCTCACAGCACAGCCCTGGGATGCTGTACAAGGCGGGGGTGAGCAGCCGGGGGTACTTGGTGCCCTCTTGGGTGTTTGTGCTCCAAGACCGCGAGCACCTCCTGCCCTGCCAGTGCCAGCCCCGAGGCTTCACAGGGACAAATGCATCGTTGTTTGTATCCTGCCTTGCAGTTTCTCTTGAAAACAAAATCCTCAGTCACATTCAAGTAAAACCGAGTTCCTGCTTTCCCAGATGGTGGTCAGCAAAGGATGTACTCCCATAGAAACGCCTGCCATCTCTGGCTCTTGTCCTCCCGGGGCACTTGAGCAGGTTGACCACAGCTTGTGTTTCATTTGGAGTTCCCTTCGACTGCCTGGGGTTTCCGTACAGGGCACTGGCATGTGGCTGCCGGTAGATCTAATGATACAAAAAAGTATTTGTGTTGTGTTAGCATCTCAAAGTATCCAAACAGACTTTCCAAGCCACTCAGCTACATGATCAGTGCCGGCCTTGCAGAAACGCTCAGGAAAAATGTCCAGGAGAAGTGTCCCCCTGGGCAGCGAGGTCTGTGCTCCTACTGGAACCCCCCAAAATTAGTGATACAGCAGACTTTGTGATTCAACACTGCTCTGAAGACTTGCAAAAAACCTTTTCTCTGGCTGTAAGTGGTTGGTTGTGGGGAGAGCTGCTCGCACCACTTTAGGTATTTAAGTTTCCATGGAGAGAGAGCTGGCTGCCTTTGCTGCCCAGGGGATGCAAGGCTTGGAGCAGGTCTGCTCTTGGAAAATGAAGCATTTGTGCTCGGTTGAGCTTCCCGGAAGGAGGACTTGGCCTGAGGGTGTTGTTTGGTCCGTTGCAAGCACTGTCAATCAGTGATTCTTGGTTTCATGCCTTGTTTTGCATGAGGCATGTTTTGTATGATCTTTGGCAAGTCCCTTCCCTGTCTCTGTTACCCCCTCGGAGGAACAGACATAAAACCTTATCTGCAGCAAAGAACTGAGATAGCCGCAAGCTAAAAGTGCTGCTGCAGGGACTCTCTGCTCCCGTTAACCCCCTGCTTTACCAGCAGCCCCACCAGTGCCATGTGTTACCATTTCTAATGGATTACGGCAATTCTCCTGTTAGCCTGAGCCTGTGCCAGTTCTCAAGCTTGGGTTGCTGAGCAAACCTCCCAAAGCTTGGTCGTTCATGTTTGAATGCTGAGCTGTATTGTATTTCTTTTTTTCCTCCTTTAAGTTAAGTGAGCATACTAATTGTCTTAGGAACCAAAAAATCTGCCATCATAAAGCATACAAATTTGCCGCCCCTGCCTCATTTGACTAAAGTAAAATGCAATTCACTCCTTGGTATTCCTGCAGACCTGGGTAATGGGACATGTTGAGAGAACCAGAACATCTGTATCAGGGGCTGTGGGGTGGACAGGAAATGTGCATTTTTACTGCACACTCAGGAAAGAAATCTCATTAGATTCATGTGATCTCAAACCAATTATATTCCCTGTGCAAAACCCAGGCCTGAAGCAGTGCCGCCTGTGTCTTTAAGGCAATGCAAACAAAGCAGCAGCATCTGTAGTGTCCTTCTTAATGGGATGAATTGGGAAGTATGTGTATGGACATAATCCTAGAGACTGCTGTAAGCGTAAGTGATCGTAGGAAGAGAGGAAAAGAGTATGTCGAAAACTTCAGCTTTTATTAAAGGAGCTAGTTATGCATAGGCAAGAACTTGGGGTGCCAGCGTCTGAGTATTACGATTACACCCATCTCTCCAAGTGGTGTTCTTCTGCTAGGTAAATAACAGTGAGATGCTCGTATTTACAACTGGAATTACGTGAGTGTTCCGGTGACCCTCACTCTGCCAGGCGTGACTCCTTTCGTTGCACATTACTCATCAGGGCAGTTGGCACCTTGAGAAAGTCTCTCGATGTGACTTGCCTCTGAGGCTGCAGGACCATGCGGTGAGTTCATTTGGAAGAGCAGGTTAGAAACTCTCCCCAAAGGCCAACCCAAAGCTTAACTCCGTTCCCAGCAAGGTCTTTCCCAGCTGTGCAGTGATACGTCCTTCCAGCTGCGTCACCGACAGTGGCTTTTGCCCCATCCCACCATCCCACGCTCGGACCACGGGCTTCATCACAGGACTTCATTGAGCCACAAAGCGCTGATCATCACCATGCCCCTTCCAAGTCAAACACCAGCTGGAGATGGACTACCGAAACGGTAATGTGCGTTGTGATGGTAAGTTCTGCACTGCCGTGTTATTGTCATGTCTCTTTTCCACTGAGATGAGCAGTTTGAAGCCCTGACGTGTCTCAGAGCAATTCAGTGTGCGATACTTCTGGGCTGTGTGCTTTTGGGGGTCGGGGTTTGGGGTTTTTTCCAGTCCCAGGAGCAATTCGTTTGGCTCCGTGAACATGCCATTAGTGAAACCTAAAGTAATTGCTGCGCTACCTGTGATGACAAACCGGGGATGACTCCAGTAGCTCAAGCTCAGCTTTTCCCCCCTGGTTATACCAACCACCTTAGGTTGGTGCTCAGTCCACATATGGACAGGGAAGGGTATGTTTGCAGACACAGGCAGTCATTAGAAGTTATAAGAAATTCAGGTGGGGACTTAGAAACTTATAGGATCCCAAATTATGCCTCCTTGCACCCCTGTTCAGGAATAGTAGCACAGGCTTATTTATACTGATTTTTAGTGATGTGTTGCATTTGTGCTGTTCTGAAAGGGTGTAAAACTGCATCGTTCTCAGATTATAAACAAGCTCCGTTGTCTTTGTTACGGGGATGATTTTGTGTTGAGGGATGGTGTCCGTTTGCTGCTAAACAGCGTGGCCCCCCCTCCCATCCCTCCTCCCCTTATTCTTAGGATTTCTGAACGGAGGAGCTAGAGCAAGTCTGGGCAAAAAGTAGCCTGATCGCAAACTATCCATTTCTAAAGGCAATCTCCAAAAAGGAGGTAATAACTCCTAAATTATCCCAGTGACCAGCAAACCTGTGAGTCCAGCTTGCAAGCTAGTGGTCAGAGGTTCCTGGTGCTGCATGCCCGGAGAAGGTTCGCTGCATTTTTCACGTGTATCAGGGGGATTAACTCTGTTGTAAGTGCAGAGCCAGCTCCGTCTAAAGTTGGGGGCTGATGTTAATGCTTTCGCAAGAGAATTAATACCTAGAAGTATGTTTCAGAATATGCTCGAGACATGATCTGTCTTTCAGTGGGTGAGCTCTATCTTAAAATTCCAGATAAACCTCTGCAGTTTAGCATCTAGGTGAAGGTTTGATTATCTACGAAGAAAGAAAGAAAAACGGTAAGCATACCCTACTGAACAGCGGGTTTTATCTCGATGGATTTTGTTCGTAACCTCCTTGTGGAACTTAACAGAAAATTAGATCTCTGCTGCCGAATTCTGAAAGGCATTAGAAGACACTGTGGAGAAGATCTTACCTTCCATCAAATTCCACTCCAGTGATTTTTAAAGAATGCAGCTGTTTCACTATTTTTGAGTTCTTTCAGACTTTTACACAGAGGATATTTCTAGTTTTGCAAACAGTTTCCCATCAACTCAGTGAGGAGAAGAGGGGGAAAAAAAACAACCCACAAAAAAAAAGGCATTTTGTCTTGGGGAAAATCTCATGTGCTCAGCTGGAGCCCTTTCCTGCAAAGCCACTCTCCCAAGGCCCGGGGAGCTGCTGGAAGTTCCCATAGCTGCTCTGTGTGCTGGGGGCTTGGGGATGCTCTCCCCAAGCGCGGATAACACCGTTATGTTGTGCCACGTGTGCAGGAGTAAACGCGAATGGATTCCCAGGGCAAAACTCCCCAAGGACATCAGCCAGCAAACCTCCCCCATAACCCCAGATCACTGTGTTTAAGAAAGAAAAAAAAGAAGAAATATTGCAAGGAATACGTTTAGCATTTGTTTTGGCTGGTGGTGTCTTTCCAGCCGAGGAAGCCCCCTCTGGCTAAATTTCAGTGGCCCCCCCTGGGGGCAATGAATAAATGTCCCTCCTCCCTCTGTGACTGCTGGCACCTATCCTGGCAAGCAGCCTTTCCTTGGAAAAGCTGGCCTTTTTGGATGAAGTTTTGCCATGTTTGGTCCTAGCCCAAAAGATTATTATTTAAAGATCTAGTCTGAATCCAGCCAAGTGACTTGGGCAAAGGCGAAGGATTAATGCATGGAAAGGTTTGCAGCTGGGGCCATTGAGGAGCCCGCCAAGCTCGAGCGTCCGTCCCCAGCCTGAAAGCCCAGCCAGATTTGGGAGCGTTACTGGGATGTTTTGCCTTTCCTCTGTCTCTATCCGGGTGACTGTTTTTGGCTCCACCAAAGGATCATGGCGCATTGTGTGACTCTGGCAGCTCGTGGTGTTCAGCTGGGAAGGGATGGAAATGGGATCCAGTGGCAAATGTATGAGGAGCAGGCTATTTCTTTATGCCTTTCCAAAATAGTTGTTCATGGTGCTGACTGTGAAGTTAAAATGAAAGATGTCTTGTGGTAATTTTTTTTCTTCCTTAAATACATCTATATATATGGAGGGGGAAGGAGTGAGAGAGAAGGGGGAGCTTTTGGCTGGTGGCTTTGGGCAAACAGAAGATTGACCCCGCAGCATTGCTTGCAGGTCAAGAAAGTTGAATGGAAGTAACCCAAAATTATTAAAACAAAAACTGATGTGAAGGAGAATCATGTTTCCTGGAGGGTTTAGCTTCTCTTGGGTGTGGTGGTCTCTCTTGGCTGGGTGTCGGGCTGAGCTCACCACCGGGCCGTCACTGCGCAGCCCGCCATGACCACGTACCCCACTTTGTTCTCGACACGCGGGGTGGGGCGTTTTATTTAGCTAGATAACTTAGAGCCCCAGAGGACTCCAGGCTGCAGTTTATCTTTCTGCAGTGTCAGCGTTAGTACAGTATTCCTTTCTTTTATCTGGGATCTTTTTATTTAATAAGTGCTAACCAGAAATGTATGCTTTCCGGCTTTCCTCTTGCAAATACCGCAGAGACTTGGACTCACAGGCAAGATAACAGGCAACGAAAAGCTCAGGAGAATGGTGGGCCCTCGCCTGCAATGCCCTGGTGCGGGCACGGTCAGGCTTTAACCCTCTGGGCTGGGGAGCAAACTCTTGCATGGGGATATTGGAACAACAGCTCCTTGAGGAGATGCTATAGAATCATAGAATGGTTTGGGTTGGAAGGGACCTTAAAGATCAACTAGTTTAAACTGTCCTGCTCTGGGAAGGGACACCTCCCACCAGACCAGGTTGCTCCAGCCTGGCCTTGAACACCTCCAGGGATGGGGCAGCCACAGCTTCTCTGGGCAACCTGGGACAGGGGCTCACCACCCTCACAGCAAAGAATTTCCTCCCGATATCCAATCTAAATCTACCCTCTTGCACTTTAAAACCTTTACCCCTAATCCTATCGCTCCCCTCCCTGATCAAGAGTCCCCCCCATCTTTTCTGTAGGCCCCATTCAGGGACTGGAAGGGGCTCTAAGGTCTCCCCGAAGCCTTCTCTTCTCCAGGCTGAACCCCCCCAACTCTCTCAGCCTGTCCTCACAGCAGAGGGGCTCCAGCCCTCGGATTATCTTCATGGCCTCCTCTGGCCCTGCTCCAACAGGTCCGTGTCCTTCTTGTGCTGAGGGCTCCAGAGCTGGACACGGTACTCTCTTTGGTGTTCCTCACACCACCGAAGTTTTGCTCTGGTTTTATTTCTATCCCATGGTGGGAGCGCTCAAAGCTCAGGCCTGAAAACATGGGTGTTAAATGCAATCCTGGACCAGCACTGGATGTGAGCAGTGACTCATGGTCTGTAGCCATGCAGGCATCTCCTGCCTCCCAACGCACCCACTTCCCAGTGAGAACCAAGCCCTGCCATGGTGCTCAGGTGCTGGTGCTCCTCACTGCAGCGGAGCATCATGGGCTCTGCATAGCCATGCTTTACCTGAAGTACGTACAGCAGCTCCGCATTCACGTGGGATGCAGAGACCACCCATAACTCCATGAAGGTACAGCATGTTGCCTCCTCACATGTCCAAGGAATGGCCTTCAGGTTTTCACTTAGTTTCATAAGAAAACAGTGCTTAGGTAAAAAAAGGAAAAGCTTTTGACCCAATTGCCTGGTTGCAGCCCTTTTGGTATCCCAAAGAGATCAAGCTTTTCTAAGGTTTATAAAAACAAGGAGCAGAGTGGTGGAGGGGGATTCGAGTTGGTCTGTCTGGGGAGAAGGTCACAGTGTGAGTCTCAACCTTGGTTAGTTGCCTTCAGAAAACATACAGGTGAAAGCTGCAGAAAACTAGGTTTCCTAAGTTTAACTGTTCACAAGTCCGCTTGTTTTTCTTGTACGTGTGCCTGCAAACAAGACCTAAATCTATCTTTCTCTCTTTCTGTTTCACGCTTTTTCACCCCATCTTGAAAATGAAATGTGTTGCAGGCAAGACCTTCGCGTCGCAAAAGGACTGACCTGAGAGTAAGGAAATAACAGCAGGAGAATCTGGGGATAGTCAAAGGAAAATCTCAGGTCAAGCCTAAATATCAGCATAGATGGGCTATAGACGGGGCGCAGGAGTGACGTTCAGGCGTATTTGGGACTCAGTTGTCTCTGAGCTATTTAGTACCTTGTGAGATGGCACAGAAAGACTGTTAAAATGAATCCGCTGCCATTTGGAGCGGTCTTGAGTCATTGTGGTTTCAAAAATAAATTATCATATAAATAGCTGCTTAGGAATCTCAGCCTGAAGACCACAAAATCTCACCAGCGCATAGCTTTTTTGGCTTACGTAGCACCATGTCTACTGGCAGAACGTTTTGGCCGCGTGTCGTAAAACCGCTTCCTATTTAAAAAAAAAGAAATCATAGGAAAAGAATAAAGTCTATTGTCAGCTGGTGGTTTCTTAGTGCCTCTCATTCCAAGAGGCTGAGCATATCCTAACTGGATTTTGCATCTTGCCTTTGCAGAACCCACCCTGAGATGCTGCTACCTCAGGGGACTGGTACCCCCTGCCCCAGCTACCCAGTGGCACGCGGCCGAGTGATGAGCAGGAGGACCCACGGGTTTGGTTTAACACGATGGGTTTTCTGGGTAGTTTTTTGTGAAGACCTGTCAGGTTTTGAAAAGGTAGAGGAGAGTGTAGCGATGAACAAGCAAATAGCTGAAAAATACCACTGGGATTTTCTTTCCCAAGCCACCGCCTCATGAATGGCATCCTGTTCTGCTGTCCTGAAGCAAAGCTGAATGTGACCCGTTTGAATCTGGTGACTTTATGACGTGAAAAAGTGCCAAGGCCTTTGTTATAGGCATCTCTCCCTCTCCCAGTGCTATGGACAGTTAATAACAACATTTTTGTTGCCTTTAATGGGAGCAGGATCAGACACCAAGAGCGAAAATCCTCCCAAGAAAATTGTTCTGACTGAACTCCAGCCAGTCAGCTTGAACATAATCCATCCTTGGGTTTTCCCACTACGCTGGTTCTGGCCAATAAACCGCTTATTTATTTTGTTTCTATTTGGTTTTGTTTGCTTTATTTGCTTATTTGTGACTTCCCTTCAGGAAAAAAGAAAAGGCCGGGAGGTAGAGCAGTGCCACCGGAGGCTGTGGGACGGTGTACACAGTAATGACCCTTTCAACAGGTTTTTTTCTCAGATGTTCGGCGAAGGTTCACAGTCCCAGCACAAAATGTGAGAATGATGTCTGTATCACAAAGGCATTTTCCCAGCGTGGCTGAGCTGCGGTATGAAACAAGCTGATTTTCTCATGAGAGGGGAGTAAATCCTTGGAAGTGTTATTTTTCTAATGTTTTATTTGAAAAGTCCTAGCATGACCTTTTCTTGATGTTGCTTTTTCTTTCTCTTTTTTTCCTTTGTAAAAACCCTGCAGGATTGTGATTAGCAAGATAATGAATACCATCTGCTTTTAATCAATTCCTTCCTTTTCTCCCAAACCCTCCTAACTTCTAATATTAATGGAAACAGATTTGAATACTGGAAGGGGCCGCTCTGGAGAGAGCTTGGGTATTTACTAGGTGAAAAGTGAAATTGCACAGGTTTATTTCATGGGGTAGGGCATTTGACAGGTGCAATTTTTCTTCTGGATGTGTTGCATGCCTGTTTTATAAACCAAAATGCATACTGACACATGAGATTATAATTCTGCATTGGAGGGAAATGTTAAGAAGAGGAGGTGACCTCTTACGCGAACCGGCGCTGCTGCATGAGCACTTCCAAAGGGACGGCTCTTATTTACCGCCTCAGTGACACACCTGGGGGGTAAAGGCAATTTATAGGTAAAGCAGGGAAGCAGAGGATGCTTCCTGGGAGGAAAGCCGTGTCCACAATAGTTTGAGTGTAACCCTTCATTTGGTTTTGCAAAATATACAAATGAGACTTACTAATTCGGCTTTCCTCGGTGCCTATGCATTCAGATTGCTATCGCATTAGTTTATCTTGGGAACTGAAAAAATTTGAATTCATCTGCTGTCAAGCCTTTCTTCAGATCAAACCAGGTTTTTTTTTCCCCTGGATAGGAATCAGTTTGATTTGTGCTTTTCTCTTAGGTTGGAATCAATCATCCTGCTCTGATTGGAATGACCATTTTACCCCTCTAAAGGTTTGCATTAACAGGCATTCTTGGGATGTTTTCTTGATTGGGTTCAAGGCATTGTGTGTTCCCATCTGTCCTGGCTGATTACAAACCAACTCTGCCAGCTAACGTTGGCTGGGGAACCTTTCCTTTCATGCATTGGTCCAAACTTCCCCCAAGAAGAGAAACTGCTGTTTCTGACACAAACGTTTCCAAACCCATTGTGATTGTGACGAGCTGAGAGTGCTGATGTTCTTCTGTGCCTCCTCATGGCATGGATGCACAGCGCAACCACGCAGCGAGTGTCGGTGGTCGGGGTGCCATGGGTGCTCTGTCCCAGAGAGCTTAAGCTCCAAAAAGGCAAGACAAGAGAAGCTGAGAAAGCTGATCCCAAAGGCTTGGGATCTGTGGGAATCTGGGGATTCAGAAGCGATGCTGAGTGAAGAGTCCAGGTTATCTCCAAAGACCTGCATGAGCCAGCACAGGTACTGAGCTGCTGGGTTACCAGCTCGGACCAAATCTACAAGTTTTGTTTTCCCGTACTGTTCTTACAGGGAAGCTGTGTTGTACCACCATGATGTGAACAGCCTTTGTTGATACTTTGCTCCCCTTTTTGAAAATATTGTTCACTTTTTTCAGTGAAGTCCTGGATATTCATTCTGCTTCATGCAATACTCAGGTTTTTGAGATGGGGAGGGGCGATACCTTTGAGGTTACTCGGGGATATCCCCTCCAATACCCCTAATCAGTGATTGTGTCCCCTGGATATTTCAAAGGGAATGGGCTTGTTTCCGTTGCACAAAGCTTCCTGGAGGGTGTCGCTGCCGCTGAGGGATGCTGCATGCCTGTGCCGCTGTCTGAATTAAACCAGGACTTCCACCATGAGAGAACAAGATGTGTAGAGATGCTTTGTCCTCCATCTGGTGCAGGTTCAACCTGGGGTACCATGTTCCTGCTGGCTGCTTTTCTCTCTGCAGGGCTGTTTGGTCAGAGCAGGGCAGCGGCGTTGGCCGTTCAGCAGCACACAGAGTCCTCGGGCTCTCGAGGTAAAGCACAGACAGAGCAACCTCTTTGCTGAACAGGAGCTGACTGTAAACATCTTGAAATGAGTTTCCAGTGGAGAGTTTTTAACTTCCCCAGCCTCTTCCCTAATCCGTTGTTACAGGAGCTTTTCGGGTGAGATGTCCGAAGTCGCACGAGAGACATGCATGTAATACCGCTGATTAGCTCACACAATTGCCGGGGCTAAAGCCTGATGCTAACGAACAACGTGCTCTTGTTCCCTCTCTCACTTTGCAGGGTGATGCTGGCATAACATCTTACACTTCTCCAAGACAGGGATGCAGAGATTGCTGAAGTGGTACCACAGGTGCCCAATTGTGCCTGTCCAAAGTGGGGATGCTTTGCTATGTGCTTTGTCATGGCTTGGAGAGCCCTTGGAAACCCCTAAACAGGAGCCAAACCTTCCTTCTGGAGCTATCAGTGAAATTCAAGGGTGGATGGAACAGGAGGGAGAATAACAGTTGATCCTGTTTGCCTCCAAGAGCATACATGTGCTTTTCCTGCTCCTAGGGACCTCTGAGAGGCTCCGGTTCCAGTTTGGAGAAGGCAGTTTGGGATGCAGTTTGGATTCCAGTTTGGGATGCATCGGGAAGCCAGCTTCTTGGCTTGGTACTGAAGACGTGCATATGAAAGCACTGCACAGTGAAGGAAAGGCAACAAGCGGCCATGGCAGGCATGTGGCAGGAGCTCCGTATCCGATCCCTGCACAGAGGATGATCCCTATGCTTCCCGGTGGCACCCACCCAGTGCCAGCCAGCCCGCAGAGTCATGTAAAGGTCAGGCAAAAATAATAGCTCTTTTTGCAAGGCTGATTAAATGAAAGCAAGGAGTAGGGTGGAGGAGGAGGAGGAGGAGGGGGAGGGGAAAAAAATGGTTGTGGTTTGCTGAAAAGCCTACGCCTGACACCTACAGATGGCTAAAGCGGGGCAGGCAGAGGCAGCGGTGGCTAATGAGAAGACCTCTTACTCTTAGCAGCCATTTCACGTGCATAGACTTAAAAAAGCATCCTTCGCTGCCCCGCTTCCCTGCAGCTCCAGTCAAGGTGGGTGTGGAGCTTGGACTTCTTTCAAATTCTGCGTTTCTGGCCCCGCCGAGGCTGTGCTGGCTCACCGCGATGTCACCGCGCGGGAATGTGCTTCCCCTGTGCTGGGACATCTCTGGCCAACACCAGATACCCTTCCTTCCTGCCTGTTCCCATGGCGGGGATTATTGCTTTTGGCTTCTCCTGGCTTTGAAAGACATCCAAAGAGCTCAGCTCCCGCAAGCTGAGAGTGGAGACAGAAAGCCTCTCCCCGCCTCACCTGTTTGTGGTTATTCAGCTCCCTCCCTTCACGCTTTGGCACAATAATGGCCTGAAAGTAAAACAAGAGGCAAGTTCTCCCCCCGGCTCAAAGCACTGAATGAAACCCAGCCAGCGGGGCCTATTGAGACAGCATCGAGACAAATGTCAACTTTAACACAAAGAGGCTTAAATGACTGACACAGAAAGGAATAATCTCGGATCTGTTTTCCAGGCTGCTCCCCAGCATAGTTGTGCTGCAGACGGAGACAATTTTCAGTTCCCTGGGGAGATTGTATAGCCAAAAAAAGATACTTGGTGGTGATATGCTATAAGACTAGGTCATGAGAATGGATGTTTGGAATAATGACAGAATTCATTATAGGCAAACTAAATTAAGAGAGTGTCTTGAGAAACATATGGGGAGGAAATTGCCACTGAAGCCCTGCAAAGTGTAGCTTTATTTCTCATTGTACTGGGCTCTCCCAAAGGCCTCCATGAAGGAGGCCAGGGGGTTATAGGAGTCATTTTGTGGCAACTCTCTGAACTGGTTGCCTTTTTGTTTTTTGCAGAGAGGGGAGGCTTTTATGGCTATTTGCCTCTGAATCTTCTGGAAAAGGCTCATAAATAATGGGACTGAAATGAAAACATAGACACCTTCTCCCCGGAAGGGAGAAGCAAATAATGTCCTAGTTGGTGTCTTCTCGACTTTGCTCCGACCTTAGCAGTGAAGCAGGCTGAAGCGTGGGTGCTGCGCTCACCCATGCCAGGCACTGAGAGCATCCCTGCCTGCCCCTGCCACTGCATTTGTCCATGCCAGGCACCAAGAGCATCCCTGCATCTCTCCATGCTCCATTTCTCCATGCTGGGCACCGAGAGCATCTTTGCTGCCCCCATGGCACCTCCCAAAGCAGCCGCTGGTCCAGCTGTACCTGGCTACAAAGAGCTTTGATGCCATGGCAGCCCCTTTAGAGGACGTGCCCAGGACCTTGCAGGAGGCTCCACACAAGGTGGGTTTCTCCCTGGGGTGGCAGAAGGAGATGAAGAGCTCCTCAGGAGGCCCTGAGAGTCTGAGCTGTGCAGGATCAGGGAATCCTTAGTCCTTTCATTAGGATTAATGAACCCTCAGTCCAAGTGGTGTCCTCCCCAGGGCCTCCATTGCCTGGAGGACTCACCAAAAAGTGTATTTGCAATTATCTCTTTATTCAAAGCTGTCTGGTAACAGCTGGAAGCCCCAAGAAAGGTTCCTTTACCTGTGTAGGTGGTGGCCCCGTGGTGCTTTTAGGTGGCAAATTGCTGAGCAGGCGCTCAGGGACGCGGCCATGGGCTACCAGCAGGGAGGAGGGTCCCGGTGTGGGGCCAGGCGCCCTCATCCCATGGAAAGCGGGGGTGCTTCTCATGCGTGTCTTACTTCTATTTTTCTGGAGAAGAGACTGCAGGACTGTAGCAAGGAGCTTTTAAACTCACGAAACAATGAACAGCGAGAGTATAACAGGGTAGCCTTTAGCAGGAAAAAAAACATCTTGTAGAAATTCAATATGAACAACTGAATAAGAGGCAAAATTGGGGGGTTTTGCGTGGTTTCTTTGTATTCATATTTATTCGTATATGAACAAATACAGGTAACACCGTTGTGTACATGCCTGAGAAGAAATGAAAGCATGTCACAAATCCAGAGTGGTGTTGGCCCAGAGCACAGTGTAGGAAAGGCAGGAGGATGCTCTGTGTAGCCAGCGCTGGTTAGCCTGGCATCTGTCCTGCACTAAATAACAGCACACGTGGTCCCAGACTCAATTAGTAAAGAATTAAAGGATACAGATTCAATTAATATGTGGAGCATTATGGAAATAGTCCTTTTTTTTCCAAAAAAACCTGCTTTCATTCTTTGCCTCCCCAGGATCTGTAAATCAAGGTGACAGGGAGACACGATGCATTTTGAAAGATGCTTAGCTTAATATTTCAGGAGGTCCCAGCGGTGGGACATGGCAATGTGTTTAAGAACAAGCTAAATGAGCAACCTCAAAGAGGAGCTTAATGGGGGTCTACTGCAATAGCCTCCCTGGGTCTGGAAGAGAGGAGCCACAGTTCAAAAAAGTAGCATTGTTTTCTGGGTTTTTTTATATTTTTTCATTTTTTATTTTTCCTCAAAAGCTCTTTTAGAGTTGGAAAGGTGTGGGGCTTGGTCCGCTGAGAATTAAAACATATGAAAAGTATATACACCCTTTTTGTGAAGTGTTGGCACTTTAACTGCCGCTGAGCCGGAGACCTTTGGGGAAGCCTCTGCCTTCTCCTGGGTGGTTTGGGGAGTGGGGCCGGGGCGGGGGGTGAGACAATGCGCTAACCCCAGGTTTTCTGCCTGCGCTTAAAAGGATTTGCCCTTGCGGCTGGCTCTGATGCGGTGTGGAAAAGGAAAGGGATGGGGAAGCTCAGAGGAGCTGACAGAGGCAGAAAAAGAGTGTGAAATTCATACTATCTGGTGTGTCTCCTTTGATGTGTCACGCAGAGATTGTGCAGGCGCTCAGACGGGAAGGGGTTAACGCGTTTCTCAGTAACCATTGAAATGGGGGCTGTTATGGTCTATTTAGGCAATCATCTGTTACAATATCAATGGCATTTTCGATGGCAGTGTCTCCTATTCTTCTATTGAAGTCACAATAGCTTTGGAAGTTCACGGCCATGGCAGTCTCAGGGACAGATTTCTGTTCATTTTTCTTTGTTGTGAAGATTTTTTTCTTTTTTTTTTTTTTTTTAAAGTAAATTAACTCACACAAATGCGAAAGAAGCACCAAGTGTGTGACCTTTAGACAAAAGCTTCAGATTTGTCATTCTCTCTCCTTAACTTATGCCTCCGCTCTCAGCAATGCCCCGATACAATATAGAGCCCAGCTTGGGCTACCTGGCCACAAATGGCTGGGCAAGGCTGGAGTGACAACGTGAAATCTCCATTTCTATGCTGTTGTCAGCTTCTAACACTTAGGGGGAAAAAAGTCAAAGTTGGGGAGAGGTTTTAGCTGTCTGCCTCCCATGCATTTAGAGAGAAAGGGAGCCTCCCAGCTCGGCCCTTCACTGCTTCTTTAGAAACGAGGGGGCTAATGCAGCCCCTAGGACTGTCTGGAGAGGTTACTCGCCCAGCCTTCACTTTGATGATTGATGACAGCGGAGAAACTAATGATATTTTATTCACCTGTCAAAAAAATTACTTGCCCTGGGCAAGGCAAGGCTAGCATGGCGGAATTTTAATGCTGCCCTTTTTACAAAAATGCAGTTATCCCATTTCCCCTAAAATATTATCTCAAAGGGAAAAGTGCTGTCCTGCCGAGCCCATCGCTCTGGGATGCCGGCGAGGGAAATCTCTCCCACCTACAAAGTGCCTTGAACTTTGCATTGGGAGCATGAATCGGCATTGCAAGTGCATTCCCAGGGGGTCCTGTTGCTTCTGCCCCTCGTTGTGTATTGGCAAGCAAAAATCACCAGGGACTGTGGATGTTTTGAAGTATCTTCCCAGAGAAAACCAAGTACCTTCAGATCAAGAGAGCCCCCAAGAATCAGTTGTGCCTTAAATGTTGTGAGTTTGAATCTCTCTATCACAGACAACTTTCTTGTGTTTCATCCCATTTGGGTGATTTATTTTTACTGTGTGCATTTATATTTCTTTATTCCATGTTATTTCCATCACCTCCTTCTTGACAAGGAGCAAACTAAACTTTACCTGCTCCTGCAGCTGCCTGTTAGAGATGTCTCTACCTAGACCCAATAAACTACGCATAATCACTAGCAAAACCATTAAAGTGACCTTGCTTTCTCCTGGGTATATCTGTCTGTGAAACTGTGTCCATCTACACCCCAGCTGAGTCTTTCTTATGGTTCAAAGTGAGTAAAGTATGTTGGAAACGAGTTCATCAGAGTCACAGAAGTTGGGAAGACCTTCTTTTTTCTTTTTCTTTTTCTATTTCTTTTTCTTTTTCTATTTCTTTTTCTTTTTTCTTTTTTCTTTTTTCTTTTTTCTTTTTTCTTTTTTCTTTTTTCTTTTTTCTTTTTTCTGCTTCTTTTTCTTTTTCTGCTTCTTCCTTTTCTGCTTCTTCTGCTGCTTCTTCTGCTTCTTCTGCTTCTTCTGCTTCTTCTGCTTCTTCTGCTTCTTTTGCTTCTTCTTTTGCTTCTTCTTCTTCTTTTCCCACACTTTCTCAGTGGATTTCTCTGCTAGACGTTACTCTGTGCTATCATCTCAGGTGTCAGAAGAGAAATGTCCACTGGAGCCCAGAGTGCAGCCTGGAGCCCAGCTCTGTTTCCAGCTTTGCCATGTTGCCATCACCCCCTGTGCCTGGGATGGATATGAGCCAGCCACAATTGAGTGTCAGGGGAAACAGGGTTTTTCGAGATGCACTAAGCAAAGTGTTGCCTCATGGGGAGGAACATCAAGAGCCAGCCATGCCAGGGCAGGAGAGCAGACCCTGCAGGTTAACTTTGAGGATCTCCCTGTCCCCGCGGTGGTTTCCCATTAGATAGAATCATCGAATGTGTTGGGTTGGAAGGGACCTCTAAAGGCCATCTAGTCCAACCCCCCTGCAGTCAGCAGGGACATCTTCCACTAAATCAGGTTGCTCAGAGCCTCATCCAGCCTGGCTTTGAATGTCTCCAGGGATGGGGCCTCCACCACCTCTCTGGGCAACCTCTTCCACTGTCTCACCACCCTCATTGGGAAGAACTTCTTCCTCATGTCTCATCTAAACCCGCCCTGCTCTAGTTTAAAGCCATTGCCCCTCGTCCTATCGCTACATGCCCTTGCCAACAGCCCCTTCCCATCCTTCCTGTAGGCCCCCTTCGGGGACTGGAAAGGACTCTAAGATCTCCCCGGCGCCTTCTCTTCTCCAGGCTGAACCCCTACAACTCTCTCAGCCTGTCCTCACAGCAGAGGGGCTCCAGCCCTCCCAGCATCTCCGTGGCCTCCTCTGGCCCCGTTCCAACAGGTCCATGTCCTTCTTGTGCTGAGGGCTCCAGAGCTGGACACAGTACTCCAGGTGGGGTCTCAGGAGAGCAGAGTAGAGGGGCAGAATCCCCTCTCTGGATCTGCTGGCCACGCTTCTTTTGATGCGGCCCAGGATGCGATTGGCCTTCTGGGCTGCAAGTGCACATTGTTGGCTCATGTCCAGCTTTTCATCCACCAAATGTCATAGATTTGCCATAGAAATGGCAACAGCATGAAGCCACCCTGCTCAGGGTCCCGGTGTGTTTGCCGGGGGACATGCCCATGGCAGAGTGCTCCCAGCTGTCTCTTGGCACGTGATCCTGAGCCTTTAATCATCTGCAGCATTGGCAAAATGTTTCCTCGAGGAGACAATTGATAAAGTGGATGAAAAGGGATCTAAATGCCTAGGCAAGCTCAGGCTTTGAAAAGCTGGATTCCCGCAGCACAGCTCAAAGTGCAGACGTATGAAAAGTAAACATTTCATCTTAATGCCAGCGCAGGTAGAGCTGCTCAAATGGGATGCAAACCGCTCTCACCAGACAAACTAATCTCAAGTACCAGTAAAATTCATAAGAAAGAAATCCACAGTGCAAAAAAAATGGCTTCTTTTGACCTATTTCTGAGCTTGCTGTGTTGGGGTGCTGCTGTGGTCCACATGGGCAGGACGAGGGGCTCCCATGCGTGCTGACAGCAGGGCCTGGATGTCCAGAGTGCATCTGTGCATGGGCTGGGGGCTTCTGCTCCACTACCCAGAATGACACTTTGAGCTATGCAGAGCAAAGCAGAACTGCAACCTGGTCCCCGTGTGACGAGGTCTCCAAAGGGGCTCAGATAACGGCGAGGAAATGGAGTTCTGGTGTCCCTGATCTGCTCAATGTGAGAGCAAAAGGCAATACATATTGCCACCCTCCCCCCGGCGAGGGCCGGTGCTCCGGTGCGTGCTGGAAGAGCGTGCACAGGATGTCTGCGAGCAGCGATGCTCGCCGGGTACAGCAGAGCCCTTCAGGTGACTTTGCAAGGCTGTACTTCTGCAGGAGCTGTGATTATAGCGAGAGGTGAAATTGAGGGCTTGCGTGAGGTTTGAATATTACCTATTTTTTTTTAGCTCGGCTGACTTTTCTTTTTTTTCCTTTTTTTTTTAAATTAGATAACGTGACTGTCACTTTGAGTTCAGGGTCTGGTTACAAGGACTTAGCTCTATTTCACACCAAGAAATTTGTCTCGACATTAATCAATGCGGGTTTTAAAAGAAAAGAAAAAAGAGAAACTTACAGTGTTTGCAATGTGAAGGCTCCAGTACGCTGTAATTTCAGCCCATTCTCTTCCACCTCCATGGTGAATACCAAAAAAGAAAAGTTGTTTTTGACATCCCCAGTGCAATTATGGAGATAGAAATGAAACTTACAGAAATGAAAGTTGCTGCGTCTCAGGGATGCCAGACTAGGAGTACGGAGTGTCCGTGGAAAGCGTGCAAGCTCCCTCTCTTGAAAAATCTTACTTGACTTCTTAAAATTCTGCCCTGGTGTGGTAATTACTATGTTGCTGTTATTGCCCCCTGTAAAATCACAATGCCATGATTTATTTTCACTGTTTCCATAGAAAATGTTGACATTTCAGCAGGAACTTTAGAACCCAACTGTTCTGCTTCAGAAGAGCAACTGCAACACTGCAGGCAAACAGGAGCTTGGATGCGTCCCCCTCCTCACGCTGAGAGTTCCTGTGAGATATGGTACTGGGGTGTCTGAAACAGCTCGCTTTGCTTTCCACAAGTTTGGTTTTTCAGCAAGAAACATGTATATATTTTTTTCCCTACAGAAGACAGACCCTTCTCCTGGGGTGCAACAGCAGCAGACCCACCTGCGATGCTGTATCTGCCTTGCCAGGGGGGCTGATGGACATGACAGCGCTTCCAGCCCTGACCCCTGAAAGTCCCTTCCAGGTGGGTTCTGGTGGACACCTTCTTATCAATGAAAAGCACGCTGGAGATGGATGTTGCCTTCGTAAAGGTCTTGATGTTTTTAACACTTTTTTAAAGGAGATGTGACTTTTGTAAGCTTCTTCATAACCTGCAGAAAATGCATTGAGTGAAAACTGAATTATTGAGCAAGCAACCTGTCCCCTGTCTCTGGGAAGAGTCATTGAAAGACCAGATTGATTTGCAGGGCTGTGGGATTGGTGGGACACCTCCCCGAGCTATTGCTTTTCATTGCCACTAAGTGGCAGTAAAGTAAAAAATATAGTAAAATGAAACTTTCCCAAATAAATATTTAATCTGATATCAATGCAAGGTGCAGAAGCAAAAAAAAAAAAAAAAAAAACCAACCCAAATTGATTTCTAAGCCCTAGTTCCTGAGCTCGGCAATGCCCCACTGTTTATCCCAGGAAATTAAACCTCGGGAGGAGATGGCAATAGCAGAGATTGTAGAAATACATAAAGGTTTTTCTTGGGAGAAGCTGAGTATGGAGATGGATATGTTGGGGACCAGTTCAGCCAACTTCTGCCCCCTGATTTGGCCTGCGCACTATTCAACATTGACAGAAATCAGCCAAAAGAGGTTTGAGGCATCCATAAGTGGCATAAAGGTGTGCGCGGTTGGAGTAAGGGCAGGGAATGAGGCTGGTAGTGTTCCCTACTCCCAGTAACTGCAAATGATGCCATCCTCGAGCAAAACTAAGATTCCCCGCGTAGCGAGCCCCTGGGTAACGTTTGGCTCTGATGCATTATTAACCATTTTAAATTTGAAGTGGTTTGAAGATACTCAGGTAAAACCTCCCGAAAGCAAGACAGAACTAGGTCAGACACAGAGTGCGTTGGCTTTAATTAGCAACCGTGCAGATTTTTTAACCTTTTGTGAAATTCAGGGACCTCCTGTACCTCCCCTGCTCTGCTCTGGAGCCAAAGCGGAGATGACCTCTTCGGGGAGAAATGGTAATTGGAAGTGTCAGTTATCTGAAACTTTTATCCGAAAAGACAGGATCCTGGGCACTGTGCCAAGGTCCTTACGTTTCGAATATTTTAAAATATTTGAAGAAAGTAGCGTGCATGGCATACATTTTAATGTTCAAAGGACTCCTGAGATAACGTGTTTTTTTTTCAAGCATAAAGCAAATAGTAGAAAGGGAAGATAACTATCACAAAGTCATCTGAAAATGCCAGGGAGGGTCTGCCTTTGCCACCAGCAAAATCTGCTGGTGTGGACCTGCTAAATTTCAACCAAGACCTGCCCCAACTCACTATTGCAAATGTTTGTTCTGCATTTAGTATTTCTGACCCACACTTCAATTGTGCTTACAGATGCAACGTCAGCCTGGAAGCCAAGGAGGCAGTTTTTCCCAGTGTGTGGGTCCTGGAGACTTCCAGGAGATGTTGCAGTGGAGCCGACAACAGTGTGGATGGGTGATATTTGGGATATTTGGGATGTGCTAGGCCTGTGGCAAGCCGGAGCAGTGAGCTCAAACGGGTGCGGAGTAGGTTGTGGTCTCACCTCAGGCAGGATTTCTTGGGGTGAACCTGAGCATTCCCCCATCTGATGTGATTTCCCCTTCCCCAGAGCAGCTGCAGGTGGGAAGTCCTCCAAGGAGGTGGCAGCACCAGCCATGCTCTGCTTTGCCCTGGGATCTGTGCTGATCCAGAGGTTTGTTTTCCCTCTTCTTGCCCCCGCCAGGGCCTGAGCTCACTCCCTCAAGTGTTTTGCCCCCTCTGGATGCTGGCACAGACACGGTGCACCCGCAGTGGGAGGTAAACCCTGCTCCGCGCTCGCTGCTGGAGCTTAAGCAGTGTTTTCAGGCTCAGTATTCGTTCACCAGGCTCCCTCGCACCTTCCTCCCCTTCTCGACACGGGACCCTGTTTCATCGCTGTAGGTTAGACACAAGGCCAGGGCTCTGCAAGGGCACTGCCCTGTATCAGCTAATTACTACAAGCAGCCAAAAAAGGGACCAGGTGTTTCAAACTCTACCCAGGCTGCTATTTCTTATAAGTTTTTTCAAAAGGTTACCCCAAGAGACCACGTTTTCAGCTTTGACCCCATCCATTTCCACTGCCACCATTATTTAACCTTTGGAGGGGCTGGGGAGGGGTGGGGGGAAATTAACCTTCCTTCAAAATGTTATGTTTTTGGGAAAACTAAATAATGCAACGCAAAAGCTTGGCGGACTGTGGAAGAAGTGCCCAGGCATGCAAGCTGGGCTCCCCTGGCAGGGGTCAGAAAGCTGTGAGATTTTGAGCGTTTTTTTTTCTCCAGAAAGTGAGTGTTTCCAGGACAAACTTGTGCTGCCTCCAGCCTGGCCGGGTGCCGCGGCAGTGCCTGCAGGACAGCCTTGGCATGGATTTAGCCGGGGAGCAGGACGGGTTGCAGCTCGTCCAGGCGCAGTCGATGGTACCTGCTCCTCAGTGTGACGATGCTGGCACCCTGGGGGCTGGCTCAGTGGAGGGTCCCAGTGCATTGGGGGGATTTGCACCACCATGAGCCTCAAGTTCAAAGCACCGGGCGGGCGGGCAGCCGTGGGAGCAGGAGTTGTGCTTCACAGAATTGTAGGGTTGGAAGGGACCTCTGGAGATCACCCAGTCCAGCCCCCTGCCAGAGCAGGGTCACCCAGAGCAGGTGGCACAGGAACGCGTCCAGGCGGGTTTGGAATGTCTCCAGAGACGGAGACTCCACCACCTCTCTGGGCAGCCTGTGCCAGGGCTCTGACACCCTCACAGGAAAGAAGTTCCTCCTCATGTTTAGGTGGAACTTCCCATGTTCAAGTTTGTGCCCATTGATTTGCGGATGGGATGCTGCAGCATGGCCGGAGCCAAGTGCTGGATGCAGGTGGCGCGGTGCTGGCAGGGGACTCCAGGCAGCGTGCTGCTGGGGAGCCCGTCCTGCCCACATACCTTCTGCTGGAGCTGCTTTTCATCAAAACCCGGCATGTGTTTTCCTTATGGAGTGGCAGGGCCCGTGCCAGGTGGTGCTCCTGAGCCCCTCTGCTTTCCAAAGAGCTTTTTCCCCATCACCTTGGGTCTAAGTTTGCAGCAGCCTTTGCTATTTTTGAGCAGAAACACTGTAGCCCAGACTAATCTGTTTATTTCTGCTTGCTTCTTTTCATGTGCTGATTTAGACATCGAGTTTCCTTTGTAGTTTATCTCAGCCTCCCATCTGGATTCAGTCAGAGGCTGGTACTGTTCCCTATCAGTGTCACACCATGAAATAGCGGTGAGCTGCAGCGTTAGCTCCGCGGAGAGGACCTGCAGGCACACTGGGAGGTGCAGAACTAGAGTATCTGGGATGTGCTTTTGGAGTTGACAGCACCCCATTTCTGACCAGTTGTGCACCCGGGATTTACAGAGGAGAGTGGAGCTGTCTCCGGGTAGTTTGTCTCCAGCCTGTGACATCTCCTTAGTCCCCATTTCTCTCCTGAGCGCACCCCGGGAGTGTTGCGCCATCCCCCAGCTTTGTTCCTGCACTGTCAGGTTCACTTTGGATTTGTTGAATACGTTCATTTCAGTGGAAATCAAATGCTTGGCAAAGAGCAAATTACCCCATGTTTGAATTTCTTCTGCTTCCTACCTGGCAACTCTGCCACCAGTTACAAACTCAGATTACCAAATGCTTTTCCTTAACCATCATCTCAGTAGAAATTAGATACGTATGAGCAAAAAAGTTTTGTTCCAAGGGTGGCACAATATATTTCTGACTGTTTTAACCTTGTCAGTGAAGTACCAAAATGGATTGGCTTTTGGAAAGCCTGCAGCACTATTCTTTGTTGCTGAGCGCAGGAGGGGAAATTACCTTCCACTCTTAAATCTACAGCTTCTGCCCTTTGCGTGATGATGAATAGAAATATTGCAAGATCTTCCTTTAAACTCAGAGGTATTAAGGACCCCTTTTACCAAGAGAGAGAGACGTCTAACTTTTAAGTGTGTGATTACCCCATTATCTTCAAAGGCAGAGAGCTGTAGCTGGAAGTTCGGCATGTCCTGAGGTTCCCTGCTGAAACACATCCTGACAGCAGAAGAAATACAGGGAGCTCAGATTTGCTGTTCTGGTGCTGAGACGTTGCTTTAAGCAGCCAGAGAAGCGAGTGTGCTCAGGGGCTGGTGCCGAGCTTCCCTTCCAGCCACCAGCTCAGGGACACTTGCCATGAACAGAGAGTAAGCACGCAGGGTTACATCCTCCCCTGGAAAAATTTGAGGTGTTCTGCTGACCCTGTTGCGTCTGCACTAATGTATAGCCAAGAAGGTCTGGCCTTGAAGGCTTCTAGGGGTCTTTCAGGAAAGCACCACCAACTGATTTTTTTTTTTTTTTTTAATCTGTGAAGCATCAGCTTGTCTTTGTGTGTTCGTTTTCAGTGCATGTCTTGCGGCTAAATGGCACTAAATGTTGCGCTGTTGCTCCATGCAATTGGATTGATTTATATGGGGTCGCAGTGGTCTCATTAGGAGCAAGATTTGTCGCTTCTGTTAATGCTCAGGGTTAACTTTTGTGTGTGTGTGTGTGTGTGTGTGTGTGTAGAAGAGAATAATGGGAAAGTGTTGATAGGGAAGAATGACTTCTATAAACACAAACAAATCGGAGAACTCTGGGAAATCACGTCAGTTGGCAGCAATAGCTGATCAATCACATTGGGCAGAGCATTGCCTTGCTGAGGATGGCCCACGTGGCTCCCAGCGACACAAAGCCTTACGCGGTACACGCACTCGGAGGAGGTTTACTGGTGCACTAAGACACCACAGGGTTGAGGAATGGTGAGTCTTCATCTGCATCTAATTGTGCCGACAGCACAAGGCCAGGCAGCTCATGACCAGCAAATGAGATCTAAGCAAATATACCATAATGCATGCCTGGGCTGATTTCTTACCCCCACAAGAGTGCATAAATATGGGTGGTTTGGGTACCACTGGAGTCCCAAGGCCAGCTCTGATCATCTTACCGCTCACCTTGCTCCAGGTTGTGGGACAGGCAGGAGGGAGAGGTACGCACGACAGTGTGATGGCCTCTATTTTGGGGAACTGTGGCTGTGATTTTGGGCAGAGAGTTACCTTGTAATTCACAGCTTTAGAACGGATTCAATTAACAGAAGTTTACTTCCAGATGCTTTTAATGTGACGCTGTCGACCAGCTCGTGCTGCTCCCATACAGCCTTTGGTTTTGCTTTGGCAAGTTTGATTTACAGATTTTCTTTCTCATTAAAAGCTGTGGTGATATTAAGCCCAGGGATCCTTGATGGATTTCAGATTGAATACTGTGAGTCTTGTATTAATGCAGGCTAGCTGGAAATAAAAGAGGAAATCCATTAAGTGTGTGGTGTGCATCATAAATATTCCATAACACAAAAGTGTTAATGTAGTGATAAGAAAGGAAAAGCAAAGGTGTACAAGTCAGGAAACGCCGCGTGCTGAACACCCACTCTGAACATCTCTAATGTCTGCATTAACGGCCCTTCAGATGATAAAGGCCACGCTGGGCTCCCCATCGAGCACCACGAGCAGTGCACTTTTTTTTTTTCTTTTCCTTTTTCTGATGAGATTTTGAAATGTCATGCAAGTTTTTGTAACCAGCCAAGTTTGAGTTAATCAAATGAAACGCTGAGAACCAAGTGACTGCGATGTAACCAGTGATGACTTCAGTGACGCTGTGCCCACTTTCTGATGGTGCGTTTGTCCTTTGATGTACAGTTGGGATAACTGATGCTCCTCTTTGTTGATTATTAACCCAGAAGGAGACACCGTGCTCCAGAACCACACAAAGTACGTGGGAAGCCGTGGTGTAACGCAGCAAAGCCTTTGCCTCCAAGTCTGCTTCGTATGTCTGCGTTGAGAGCATTACACAGTCGAGGTAATTATGAGAGTTACATTAGAAATCAATCCAATGCATCTGCCTCAGAGTCTAAAAACACTGAACCAAGCGTGTGGAGCGTTGAGAGCAAATACAAAGAAATGCAGCGTATCGCCGGGGTGTGGAAGCCTCTCTGCCGGCTAGAGACAAATGTTCTGCCTGGATTTTAATGGGCACATTCATTACTTGTGCAGCTATGCACGCAGAGGCAAGGACGTAGCAAACCCAGCCCAACAAACGCCTGCCCACAGAGAGCCCTGCGGCACCCAGGCACGTTCCTAAGGCACAGCCTGCAAACCTCCCCCATCGCTGCTGCTTGCTGCTCCCCGTATCACCCGGCAGAAGCGATGCTGTGTTCTCCACCGCCCGCACCGGCTTCTCCGGGTGATGTATAGCGCACTGTTTTCCAGGCTTTTTCCTGCTGTGGATTACTCTTAGGGAAGAGGTTGGGTCCTGGTGCTCTCCCCCTCCCTCCTGCACAGTGTTTCAACCTACACCATTGCCTCACTGCTCCCGGCAGCCCGCTGCTGCAGCCCTCACTCACGGTTAGTGACGCGAGGAGGCATTTGTGGTTATTTCCAAAATCTGCAGCGATGGAGGGGGGATGAGGAGGTATGCCCAACCCTTTGGCAAGCAGCTCTTGCCTGTCGAGGTGTTTCTCAAGCTGGCAGGCACCTTACACAGGGGTGTTTGGCCAGCCAGGGGGGCTGGTGGCACAGATTGAGTTGTTGGCTGCTAGACTCACAGTTTTTACCAGTTTGCTTTCAACTCCCCAGTCTGAGCAGCACAGGAGCTGGGCTCTGGGCTGGGGTGTTCGGCTGCCACTCAAAACTTCCCCAGGTTTCCCAGCAGCCATGACGCTGGGTGCCAGGCACAGATGTTGCAGGTCAACATCTGGAGGCTGCTACACGCACGCTGTGAGCAGCTGCACCTTGATGGAGACACGTGGGCAGGGATGCTCTGACCTGTCTGCTGGCTCAGAAGAGCCTGTGCAGCCCAGCACTGCAGGACGGCACCGCTCGCCTCCAGGACCCAGCTGTTCATCCATCCCGCCTGCGACTCCCCAAAGTGCAGCGCTGCCTGAACCCCCACGCCAGGGAGACCTGTTGGACGCAGTGCGAGAGCCCAGCTGGGCAGACAGCTTTAGTCTCACAGAGTGAGCGTGCACCCCTCAGCACCGCAACGCAGGTGGCGGTACCTCTCCTGGTGTCATCGCAGCAGCAAGATAACGAAAGAGGCAAAGCTGAAAGAGCGTGGGCCTTCATACGAGTCAGGTCTGAGCTGGGCGCTCGCTACTAGCCCACATTAAGCATTTGCTGCTGCTGTCATCGGTGCTAACTAGGCTGTGCTGACATCCTCTGGTGACACAGTTATTCTGCTGGGGAGGCAGGACTCGGCCACCAGAGCTGGAGGGCTCAGGCTGGAGAGCTGCCCTTTTTAGCACAGGGAACGCCTTTTCCATAATTTGCCCTTTGGATTGGATGGGGAGGGCCCCCACAGCACCTTGGGACTGGCACGCTGTGTGGGATGAGCTGGCTGCTGTGCAGGAATGCTGGCAAAGCAGATCTGCCTCCTCCGCACTGCGGGGCCAGGACTCCCTGCAGCCAGCCGACAACGGAGAGCCGGGGAGCTGGGGTCTCGCCTTGTCTTGGGGCTCCCAACTATTAACACCATGTGCCCGGGCTATCCTGGTCATCTTCGGAGCCCGTGCCAGATCACATCTCCAGACTGACTACCCAAAATTATCTAATGCATTTTGTTTTCCCTTCTAAAAACCAGCACTGCCACCCTTGCTCACTATTTTCATCCTGAAGCAGCACTCGGCCTGACTTGAAGCCTTTTGAAGCCCAAGCCTCTTCAAAGCTGTCTTGATTGTTATCAAACCAGACAGCAGGGACTGGAGCTGGGGTGTGGGGAGTGGGGAGCATCCTTCCCTCCTTCCGCGTCCTGCTGTCTGTCCCGGGCCTCTGTGGTCACACAGCCAGGGTGCCATGGATTTTTGCACGCGGTGATCTGACCATTGGAGAGCAGCAGGGCTCTCTGCAGCGTGCCCCAGGGAATATATTTTCATTCTGGTTTCAAATCCGAGGCGGTGGCTGGGTGGCTCTTCAGGGACAGATGCTTGAGCTGCTATTTCACTTGGCTGAATGAACTGCTGACACCAGGCTGGCTTGGAGGAGACCGCGAAGGATCATGTCATACTATGGCGTAGATGACCCAACACCCAAAATCAGCTAGGAGGTCCAACAGCAAGCCAGTGATAACTTAATGCCTTGGTTCAGCTAGATTTTGGTCTAATGCTGCGGTTTTGTGCTGAACGGCTCAATAGGGGGATATTTATCAAACTGTAGGGTAATGAGGTCCCCTTGTTTTGAGGCTTTTGTCAGGGGCAGAGCTGTATGTGGTTTTCACGTGGGAAAGGCCCGTGGGACAGGGGAATTTGAGGCAGCTGTGCCTCAAAGCACCTCTCCGGAGGCAGGCGGTGGGAGAGGAGAGTCCATCCCCAGCACTCCCTCCCACTCCACCGAACTGCAGCGCGGTTTTATCTCTGTACCAGGCGTGTGGGGGGAACCAAAATACTCTGGAGTTTGCAATCCTCATCACGCTTTGTAAAACTCATCTGTCAGACAAGGTGAATTCTGTCTCTCTGAGTCAACGAGGAAAGCTTTTTTCCTGGAAAAGTAACCAGGAATGTATTTTACCCCTGCTCTCTATATGTTAATTGTGCCCTGTAGCTCTGTAGCCTGCCTGTGGTGTGGTGGGCTGGTTGTCCTGTGTTTCAGCATCCCTTGGTACACTTACGGAGTTGCAGGGAAGTTGGCTGAGGGACTCACATGTCCCCATCAGGATCTGTTGGAACACTAATCTGATTAGCGGAAGAGTGAGGGGCTGTAAGTGATACGACTGCTTATAGTCCGATTCTGCCTGGACAGGCTGCTTACACATATAGCGATGGATAGTGTTCTATGGACGTTGCCTCACATGTACATAGCAGGCATGTGAAGTTTACACTGGCCTTGCATGGGAGAGACCCTTGGCAGAAGGTGTCATTGAATTAGGCAGAAGCAGGTGGCCTTTCAGACACTTACACAGCAGAGATGTGTAATCCTTTAGATGTGTTTCTCTTTTAGCTTTTTTCTCCAATAAATATTTATTTCTGCCCACAAGGCAACGAAAAACCTGTTTTCCCCTGCTTTTCACTTTGTTGCCATCACTCTCTAGCTTTTGATGGTGCTCTCGCTCGCTGGATTTGGCTTTCTTGTTTTCAAATGTCTTGAGGTTATTGAGCGCCAGGCGATGAAAGATGACCTTTCCCTCGGGGATGCCCAGCCCAGAGCACCACGTCCTTTGCTCAGGTGTGTAAGGCTTGAAGGGTGTATCTCACTTTTGTGCTTGCTGCTGTGTGAGGGGCAGAAGGGCAGGTGCTGGGGCACAGTGTGGGCCCTGGCTGCGGCAGGGGCAGAGCAGGAGTAGGAGTGAGCTGGTTTTTAGGGCTCTTTGAGCCCTGTCTGTGAAACTAGCTAGTTTCTGCTGGTTTTCGAGACGTCTTCTTAGAGCGTAAAGAAATTCTGTACAGTGAGCTAAAATGGGCCGACGTCCTGTGCTTGCAAGAGAAATGTAGCTTCAGTACAGAGCTAGGAAGATGCTGTGCACTGTGATTGATAGATATGATGCACAAAATGTGACATGTTTCTTGAAAATAACATTAGAAATCCTCGGTTTACTCTTGGTTTATTGGTGTGAAACAGAAGAAAAGACGATAAATCTGTCTACTGCAGAAAGTTTTCCAACAAAAAAAAATGGGGGCGGGGGGAGCTTTTGCCACATACATTATTTCTACATAACTGACACTTTCTTTCCTGGAAGCTTTTGGTGTCTTGGTCTTTATTCTGTGCCCAAATTATGTGATGGGCAAGCTATCTTGTCAGATGTCACCTTAAAGGAATTGAGTGGTAAAAGAAGAGTGAGGTTAAAATAGGGAAAAGGCAAAAGTACAAATGCTCTGTTACTTTGAAGGGTGCAAGCTGTTGATTTCTAGTAGATCGCCGTGTGAATTAGCAAAGCAGCAGGAATGGGAATGCTCCAGTCCAGCTTGCTAAAAGCAACCTGGTGGCCAGGCTCATCATATTCGTCTTTTCCTCTGACCCATTTAGATTCCTTCCTCTTAAAGGACGTTTCTCCAAATGACAGTGTTTAACTAAAGCAGAATTCCTATGTCTGAAGGACAGTCTGTGATCCAGTCCATTGACTCCTGATTTCATTTAAACTGCAATTCATTATTTTCTTCCTGTGCTCATTCAAGAACCCATTGTTCATTACTCTTTCATCACTCTATGATTGGAACAATTTGTATCTGTCATTCATACATTGGCCAGATAATGAAATAATCATTTGTGCATCTACACAGTATTTTACATTTATTTTTCACAGTGTAATTCACTTTGTCGGGTCATTTTGTCATTCTGGAACAAATTGTGATCTTGTTTAAGCATTTGCTAGTTGGTAACAGTCTGCATCTGCCAATGTCAGGACACATGTCTGAACATTGCTGTCCACAGGTAGAATGGTGATAAAATTATTGTTGATCCTCCAGCTAACAAAACCAGCCCACCTTCTAGAAGGAAGGATTCTGCTGGTCATGGTCTTCATCCAAAGTACACTGAAGTTATTGTCCTGCAGTCTTCCACAAGGTTTGGGTCAGCCTTTCGGAGAGGCATAATAAGAAGGGATAAGATTACCTCAATAAAAGTGAAACTGGATGATAATGCACCCAGAGCACAATTATGGTGCTATTCAAATGAGCTCCTGTTCTCAAGCAGGTCAGCAAGGTTATGATTTCTAGAGGGGTCAAGAGATTAGGAGAATAAACTAATTATTCTAACATCAAATAGACAGAAAGGTGATCGCTGATTGGTTAATTCATTTTTCTTCTGTGAATCTATTTCTGTTCAATTAATTAAAATGACACATATGTTATACTCTCCAAATATCACTCACATTATTATGTAAAGGTTGAGTTAGTCATTATGTTGGAAAAGGTCAGGGCTTGAATTTAATGCTGGAGGGAGATACTGTCTTCCATTCACTTGTCATAATTACCATCCAGTTCCTGCCCTACCTGCTGATGGGATCTCGGCTATGGTTTTCAATGGACTTGCCACACAAAGTGTTTTGGGCATCCCTCCAAGAGCTTCTCCAGCAAAGGCAGGATTCCATCAAATATTGTAGTCTTTAAAGCCATTGCTTTGGCATGGGAGCTGAGCTGTATCACTGGCAGTATGTGTAATTCTTCTGTCTTGTACTTATCTCAAGACATTACCAGGGGCCTCTAGGAGAGATGAAGACTCCTTTGCATTGTAAACTTTATGTGAGCAGCTCTGGGAGACGCTTGATCAGCTGAGGTGTGGATGCACAGAACAGACCAGTGGTAGAAGAGCAGATACATGGAGGAGCTGGGTGACTGCGCAAGGGTGACTTTGCTTCAGCCTCAGACCCATTGACCCTGTGCAGGTCTGATGCATGCAAGCACTGAATCACTCGATGGTAAGTGAAGCTTATAAATGACCCTTTGTTCATCACTTCAGCTCCACGGGGCAATACAAGAGCAGAGATTATTTTTGCTACTGGTCAGCAGGTGAGTGGCAGTGATGAGTGAACCATAAAACAAGCCATTCTTGCTGTTAAATCTGGAGCGTTTCCACACACTCATGGCTGGGCTCAGAAATAACCTCGAAATAGCCAGAAACATTTGCACATAGAATCGTAGAATCATTTAGGTTGGAAAAGACCTTTAAGATCATTGAGTCCAGCCATTAAAGGCCACCTCTAGCGATGCAGACAGAAGAAATGAACGTCAGCAACGGTGGGTTTGGTGTGAGTATGGACAAGGCACGGAGACTAGTGTGCTCACCATGTCCGGGGAATGACTCCCCATTTCAAGTTGCCTCTGAAGGTGATGTTCTTGGGGCATCTGCTATATGGATATGTGGGGTTTGGTCTTCAGGGCCACCCTTCCAGGACACTCCTCTATTCATGGGCTCTTCCCCTGGGAAAAACCAAATCTTCTCAAAATGGTGAAGGTCAGATGGATATTTACTTGCCTCGTAAAACAGACACAGAATATTCTAGGTTACTATCCAGTAGAGAGTTTAAACATTTGCTTATGTTGTTTGGAACAGGTTTTTGTGGTAGATTGTAGAGTGTAGATTGAGGGGATGCATGTAGCCATGGGCTTTGCCAGAGTCTGTAAACATAAATCTGTGGTCACGTTTGTAATTTTTATGCCTTACATGAGACATTTTACACTTATTTTAATGGCCTAGAAATATTTTTTTTTTGGTAAATATATTAATTCTTCTTAGCTACGCTCCATTAACTGATGTTTAGTTAACGTGCGTGTAGACTGTATCAGCCATTTTAATAGAACAAGAAGGGGAAGAAATGCTATAAGACATGAGCTAGCATCAGATTTATCTGCAGAGAGAAAATATCGGCAGAAACAAACTGTGGCAGGATGTTAAAAAATCACCTGCTTCTTAGAGGAGATACAATTGGGTAACGATCCATGGAAACATGAACATTTCAGATTGCGTATCTTCTATTCAAATTTATGACCAGCTGTCAGAGCACTGGTGCCCCTCACTCCACAAGAGGGATTACTCTTTGCCAAACCATAATGAGCAGACTATGGGTGGCGCTAGAAAACGTATGGGACTCTTTGAGAAATTGCAGCGCATCGTATTAACTTCTCTCTGATGTTAGCAATTTCCCATCATATTGTATTACCAATCACTGTCACTAATATACCATGAAATTCAGATGTATAATGTAGTGTACAACTCAACCTCTCATCTCAAAGGTTTGTTACCCATAATCCTGCATGAGTCATTAGTAATGTCACTGAACAGACTAAAACTCATTCACTTCTTACAGTGTTTCCCTTGCTAGCAAATAACTGACATATTACACGTGGGCACAATGCTTAATTCTCCAGAGAGCTTTGATTGCGGCATTGTGAAATGTGTGCCTCTTTAATGGGCAATCAGGTCTACACACAGCCCTCGACTATCCCCAGTCTAGCGTGCTCCACTGGGTGGCTGAACAGCTGGGTACTGTGATAAAGCATCTTTTTTTGTTAAATTATTTATCTATTGAAATGCGTTTGTGGTGTTTTAAAGGCAATATCATGCTAAAAGGTAAAAATACACCCACCAAAAACGGAAAAACTTAGGGGTACGGTTAAAATTTGGGAAAGAACTTGGACTTTTTTTATTTTTTAGGACTTGGTCTCACTTGCAAAAGTCACTTAAAGGCTTGTGGCCCAAGCTTGGGGACAAAGGTAAGGACCCAGGTCCCTCAGGAACCAGCAGTAGACGTGCAGGAGAGGGGCCCACTGCTATCCATCTGGAAATGAGGCATGGATGAAACCCAGCTGTTGCTGGACATGTTCTCTTAGTTTTAAGCGCAAGGAGAACCTCTCAAGGCAGGCTCAGCAGAAGGTTTCACAAGGAAATGGAAAATGGACTGTCTGTTGATCTCCAAGAGGAAAAGAGATGGCTTTAGAGAGTCTCGACCTACCTGTTGGGTTGTGATATTCCACAAATGGCTTTATGGAACTTCACCATGGCGATGTTGGGCCAATTATCCCATCTGGGAAAGTTATCTTGAACCGTGGTCCTGTTGCCCAGGGTGACATGCCCTCTTGCAGCCATGCGTTTGCAGTTTTGTAGGTAAACCATCGGTCCTGCAAGCCAAAAGCTACAGGACAGGGCTGTGTTTGACAGTGAGCAGCGGATAATCATTTTGAGAGTGCAGATTGTGGTAAATTTTAATTTAGCTTCCGTTTCCTCCTTTTGCTCATGTGAAAGTTAAATGGGATGGTGTCAAGAGCCTTCCTGAGACAAGATGTATCACATCTACCGCTCCCCTTTGCCTCCATGCTAATTATCCTGACAAATTGGTTTGCCGTGATTTGCTTGGGAAATCTGTTGGTCGTTTCCCACCTTCTTATTATCAGACTGCACACATAGCGTTCAGTTGTTTTACCCAGTCTTTTTGCAGGTGATAATTTGTCCGGTGGGTCTGTACCTCCCAAGGTGCCTTCTGCACAGCCACGGGGAAACCCAGTGAGTTGGTGCTTCTGGGTGAACTTCAGAGCTGGCACCTCTAGCAACAGAAAAGGTGGATATGGTAATGGCATGCCGCGCTAGTAGGTTAGACATGGTGGCGGTCACTCATGGAGGAGACCGTGCTCTGGATCCACCAGTGTCTGCTGAATGTCAAGGTCATGCCTCCTTATGGTTCACCTTGTTTCACAGCTTATGTATAATAACTGGAAATGCCACACTCTTCCTGACTCCTGGCTTAGAAACACACTAATAGATTGCCTATTTATTCAGTTTCTTGTTTAAATTAAGTCATTCTTTTTATCTATTTTATTTTTAGCCCATAATGTAAGATTTTTCTTTTTCTTTTTCACCATTCTTTCATCAAGTCCAAGACCAGGTCAAGAGCTTTACAGCTGGCAGGTCATTCTGTTCATGAAGGCACTCCAATACGTTGATGCTGAAGTTTGTTTGAGGTATTTAGAGAGAAAACAATGCATTAAAGCAGCAGGTGAAGTACCCGGCAGGCTGAGTAGCAGGGTGGCAGCGGGTCTTTAAGATCACCCAGCAAGGCATGGCTGTAGCTTCTTGCTTTTGCCTCACCCGGGCTGTGTGGAGGTGACGTTGCAGCTGTACTTCCAGCTCGCGCGGCCGTCGAAGCTGCAGTCGTCAATGCCGAAGACAGCAAGGTTCATTGTCGATTCTCCCAGCAATAGTGTGACAGGCACAGTGGTTCCTGCATCGTCAATTCAAGTACTTAGCCTGCCATTCCCAATTTATTTCATGAAGTGTCTGCAGTCTCCACATTTGCTAATGTCACGATGCTGACGTATCTATTCTTGTCTCTGCAAGGATGCAAAAGAGGGACATTCGAGCCAGCGCCGCTCTGTTAAATACCTTGTTGGCAGGGCATATCAGAAATGCAAGCTGTTTGTGAAACACAACTTGCTAAAGATTATATTTCATGGAGTACGTGATTATTGGAAGTGATGCTGGTGACGATAACATATATGGCATTTTAGCTGTTCCTCTGTATGATCTGGCTGAGTGACGGTTTGTGACCCGATTGGCACACCAGTATTTCTGCCTATACAAATAAGCAGACAGGTATGCTCAAACCGCAACTAAAAGCGAGATCCAAGCTGTTACCAGTTTGAATCAGGCTAAAGGCATACCAATCCAGGAATGGTAAACCATCAGTGACATTATCAGTAACTTACAGTAAATTAACTTTTGCAGCCTGGCCTAGGCTGGGCATCACGGTGCAGAAACGTGTTACCTGGTAGGGGCTGGGACCCCGCTACTGGGGCTGTGTGATACGGAGGGTTGGTCAGAAAGCTTCAGCAAAACACTTTCTCATCTGAAAATATTAGTTTATCCAGCCCAAAACTAGAAAATACTAGCGCCAGCAAAGCACAAGGGTTATGGCATTCACCGCCAATGACTTTATTAGTTAAACCTTATTTTCTGAAGCCCTGGGTTGAGAGCTCAGACTTCTGAGGTCCAGGCTGCGCTGGCTGCCTTGCTCTCCATCCCTGGTTCATCAGGATTCAGTTTTGACACTTTGGAAGTTTCAGATCTATTTCTGGCCGCCTCTACCGCTGTACCCCTGCTTGATGTTTAAACGGCAGGAGGAACAGCAAGGAAGCCTTCGCTTCAAATCCCAGTTCAGCTCGGCACTTCTGTAAATTTGAGAATTTGCATAAAAACACCAAGTCTCTACTGCAGTTGCTAAATCGGGCTTTAGGAGAAAATTATTTTAAAAAACCTCCTGGGTGGAATAGAGGGATGTCTACATGCCTACATACATCTAGCATCTACATGCCAGCTTTTTTGGTAAAATTTTCTGCTCTAAAGCCCAGAGTGGCTCGAAGGTGTTCAGGTAAGCCAGACGTTTAAAGGCTTGTCCAAATGCAGCTGCATTTAAAACTTCAACCGTGCCTAATTTTTAGTCATTCATATTTATTATGAGTCGTATTGGGGTCCAGGACTCATTCTGCCCTCTAATGATTATTTCTGCCCATTAGAAAGTGGGGCTGGGACTGGTAGATATGGATGAGACCCTGAGGCTGGGCTTTCTTTGGAGCTTGGAGACTAGCAGGCAAGAGAAGAAGAAAGCAAGGAAGGCTTGCTTCTTTTGCAGAAGAGAGCGAACTTAGCTGCGGCTTGAGACCCCGTCAGCACAAACGGGGGAGCTGTTTCCTCTCCCAACATGTTGTTCAACTGTGACGCTCATTGCTGTGGGAGGCTGTGGTGGCCAAAAGCTTAAATGGTGCAAAAACCAATTAGACGAGTTCTTGGCAGAGCAGTACAGCGAGGGCTATTACACACCAGGAGACAGAAATTCTTTAAGCCCGTATCACTGGGGACCATCAAAGCACGCCAGGCTATTATCGCTGTGTGTTTGTCCTGTTCTTCATCTTTTCTGTAGAAATCTACAACTACTTGGTGTTAGAGACAAAGTACCGGGCTAGAGGGACTTCTGACCTGAGCCACCCTGGCCATTCTCATAAAGCAGGAGATGATTTGTTTTCACCTCTGTTGTAGACAACACTTGAAGATGTGAAGTCTGTACAAGCTCACTGTTAAGTGATGTGAGCTCTCAGTGTCTCTGAGAGCTGTTCCTGTTATAAAGAGACTCAGGTCTCCCTTAGGAGACAGTCCTGAGGAGGCTGGCGGTCATTCCTGTGTCCTGCTAGAGGACATTGTGTCTGTGCTGGGGTCTGCTTTGGTTCAAGTTAGTAAGGAGTAGGGGGGGAAAAAAAAAGACACAAAAAAAGCAGAGGGTGATTTGGCAATTCCAGCGTCAGCAGGAGCTGATCCCAGCAGTTCAACATAATCACTGAAAGCAGAGAAAATCCAGGAGATTTCACTGGAAGTGAGCAAGAGCTTGACAGCTGGCAAATGCTAATGTAAGTAGGCAACTGGGAGCAAGGGGTGCAGGGAGGGTGGTGTCATTTAGCATCGCTTATAGAACTGCCGCTTGCATCTGAAGAGAAGCCTGTAGAAAATGTGCCCCTTTTTGCTCAGCCTCCCTCCCCTGCCATGCACATCTGCCTGCCCAGCCCTGCCGTGCCAGTGGGCATCTCTGCACCCACAGAGCCTCAGCTAGCGCGACGCATCTCCAGAGCAGCCTGGGTTCACCCAGCCTGAGGAGACCTGCCTCCTCCACTGCTGCCTGGAATGTCAGCGCAGAGATGCTGCTCACAGTGCAGCCAGAGCATCCTCCTGCTCCTGCTGAACTGCTGGGTTCTGCCCCAGGGATGGGGAGGAGAAAGGGTGGCTAACGCAGGGCTGGCACAGGGCAGAGCTGGGTGTCCAGCCTCAACACACCCAGCATGTTTTTTTCTCACAGAATCATAGAATGCCTTGGGTTGGAAGAGACCACTAAAGGCCATCTAGTCCAACCCCCCTGCAGTCAGCAGGGACATCTCCCACTAGATCAGGTTGCTCAGAGCCTCATCAAGCCTGGCCTTCATTGTCTCCAGGGATGGGGCCTCCACCACCTCTCTGGGCAACCTCTTCCAGTGTCTCACCACCCTCATTGCAAAGAACTTCTTCCTAATGTCTCATCTAAACCCACCCTGCTCTAGTTTAAAACCATTACCCCTCGTCCTATCGCTACATGCCCTTGCCAACAGCCCCTCCCCAGCTTTCCTGTAGGCCCCCTTCAGGGACTGGAAGGGGCCCTAAGGTCTCCCCGGAGCCTTCTCTTCTCCAGGCTGAACCCCCCCAACTCTCTCAGCCTGTCCTCACAGCAGAGGGGCTCCAGCCCTCAGATCAACAAGTCCACATCCTTGTGCTGAGGGCTCCAGAGCTGGACAAAATACCCCCTGCTCAAATAGCCTGTTTCTTTCAGTGGCATAAAGGCTGGTAACATTGGTGTGTGGCTGCTGTGCTGCTTCTATTGGAAAGTTTCCCTATTTCTCACTGGTCACTGGGTTCTCTGGACACTCAGCATCCATTTCATTTCTGTCCGGCTGCCTCTCTGGACTTCTGGCAGGACTTTGTCACCAAACGAGGCCAAATCTTTTTTGGCTAGCAGAAAGTGAGGGCATTTTTGTTGTATTAGAGGTAAATTTCTCGCATGAACTTCAAACCCAAAGCAATATTCCTGCAGCAGTGAGTTGGTGCCAAGTACCCGTGCTGTGCTGCAGGCAAGATCTACCCCAGCTCAGTCCAAGACCGCATCAGGGTAGCACACGCAGTATTTAGGCTGTCAGTACACCCGCAATCCCATCCTCTGCACCTAGCAACATTTCTCTGGCTATTCTCCCACTCTGTACAATTAACTATTTAACATTTGACAGCTCAGAAAAGCTTGACTGTGTTCCAGCAATGGTCTATGAGCCTGTTCCACAACCTAACGCTCCAAAATTGCTCCCTGGCCTCCATTTCCAGCAGCCTCGTCCAGTGCGTGAAAGAAAGAGCTGAAGCCATTGGACCATGTTCACATTCTAACATCAAAATTGATTTTTTTCTGCATCTAAATAATAATTTTGTTGTCTCAGGATAAGCTTTTTTTGGCCTTCAAGCTCTTCCTTTGAGATTTTCTCTCACAAATACCTGATCACATTAAATGGATCACATGCTGGACACTGTGCTTTCCTAAAGGAAAAAAAAAAATTAGGTTGTAACTGCAAACCACAATCCTTTCTAATTTCCTGAACGGCATTGTGCTATTCAGAGTTTCAGAGGTATCGTTTCCTATTGTAGACCATATGTGGCATGGGATACACTCCAGTAATTCTCCACGGAGGCTTAATATTGAACAGTTAAATGTAATGTTAAAGAATCAGATTTACAGGAAAGCGTTCTTCTTTGTTGACCATGTTAATAATAAGGTTCTGCAGGAAGATAACATCTGGGTTTCTGTAATCCAGACTGCTTTTGTGCGAGTTATTTCTGGTTTCCTGTGAAATGTTTAGTCTTAAGGTCCTTAATAACGACTTGAATTTGGATATTTCTGCAGGCATCCCTGAAGCAACGCCTTACTAATGATAGGCTCCAGGAGCTTGTGGGTGTGTTAATTTGGATTAATTATAGCATATTTGACTTGCCTTTGCTATAAAATTGACGTGCCTAATTTGCCCAGTAGAAGTTGTCACTATTAAATCCAGAAGGTTTATGAGGATAAAGATCTTGGGCTTCTGGTGACCCTTCTAAATGCTTAATCAGGCCAGAGCTGAAATCAGTCAAATGTGAGGTTCCATGCCTGTATTTAGGGTTGATGGGCATCCATAAATCCAGGTGCATGCAAACCCCAAACATCTTTTGATTTGATATTATTCTAATTGAGAAGGTGTGGGGGAGTCCCCAGTCTCGTGGGGAACTGCATTAACTACAGATTTTCACTTTGTGTTTCCAAAACCAGCAATAGGTGGTCCTGGCAGGGGAGAACAGGGATGTACGTGGTTCTTGTCGCTTCGCTAAGTGAGAGCCATGATGGGGACAGCTTCATTAACCAGCGTGATGGCTCCCGGGGGCCGGGGCCACAGCTGGAGACCCCACGTCTGGCAGAACCTCGGGGCAGCCGCATATCACATGGCGAAGGACCAGCGCCAGCTGCTTTGCTAAATTAAAAGGTAACAGCAATTCCCACAACACTTCCCAGCTCTTGCGATATCAGTTTCTTCGGGATGCGGGGAAGAGGCTTGTGCTGAGCCCTCCAGCTCACAGACACCGGACCACGTGCTTGCCCTGGACTGGGAATGCTGGTGTGCAGCTGCAGGGTTGGCGGGGGCTCTTCCTATGGTCTGTCAATGAAAAAGCTTGATCAAAGGCCATGCATTTCTAAGGATTATTTATTACCTGGTGTGCTGATGTTTCCTTAAGGAAAACATTGCTTTATCGAATTAACAGTGCTGAGCCAGCAGCCTCTCTTTTTGTGCCTTTTAAATCTAAAATCTAGAGGTGATTGTGTTTAGTGTTCTTGTGAGGAGCCCTGTCAAATGGGTAACAGCAAAAAAAAAAACAAAACCAAAAGAAAACCATGCCATGAGGAAATATATTTTTAAAAGGGGAGAGAGCAAGCCATGGACCCTGGGGGTTATGGATTATCCTGGGTGGTGCAGAGAGGTCAGACGCAGGGTCCTGTGTGCCTTCCCTGGGCTGCGCTGGCAGGACTGAGCCCTGCAGAACAGCACCCTTGGTGTGGGAACGGTCACCCAGATCTAACACATAGAATCACAGACTGGCAGGGGCTGGAAGGGACCTCTGGAGATGATCCAGTCCAACCCCCTGCCAGAGCAGGGTCACCCAGAGCAGGTGGCACAGGAACGCGTCCAGGCGGGTTTGGAATGTCTCCAGAGACGGAGACTCCACCACCTCTCTGGGCAGCCTGTGCCAGGGCTCTGACACCCTCACAGGAAAGAAGTTCCTCCTCATGTTTAGGTGGAACTTCCCATGCTCAAGTTTGTGCCTGTTACCTCTTGTCCTGTGGCCAGGCACCACTGAAAAGAGCCTGGCCCCGTCCTCCTGACACCCACCCTTGAAGTATTTATAAGCGTTGATAAGATCCCCCCTCAGTCGTCTTTTTTCCAGACTGAAAAGACCCAAATCCCTCAGCCTTTCTCCATAAGAGAGCTGTTCCAGTCCCCTCAGCATCTTGGTAGCCCTTTGCTGTCCCCTCTCCAGCAGTTCCCTGTCCTTCTGGATCCGGGGAGCTCAGAAAAGCCTGGGCTTTTCACATCACTGTGAAAAGTTTCCACTTCACCCTCCTCCGCTTTTCTTTCCCCTCCACTATGTGAGGAATAAGGGAAACAGGAAGGAGAGATGAAGTTTTGTCAGCAATTTCTGAACAAGCTCTAATGTGAGGCTTTTTACCTTTCAGTGAGAATGGGAGAATTATATACTGCCCTGCTGAGCCAGACTCCAATATCCTGTCCAACCTGCGTGTGTGGCTAATTTGTCTTTTTATATTGTTAACATTAAGACACTTTACACCAAGATTAACTCTGCTGGTAATTTGACTTCATTGGTGCCTGGAATGCTGCACTATGTAAGCTGCATTTTTATAGCTAACGTGTGGAAGAAAATTCTCATGCTGTTGGGCTGTGTCTTCATTAGCCTCTGAGCATGTCTAAGACGGTAAAAAGATCCGCTCCTGTTCACGAGCAAAGCCAGAAGAGTTTCATACAGGCCATACCACAATTTTGAGAGGAGGCTGATTTCTTATTCAGACCTAAATGCCGTTTGATTAATAAAGTGTGTTAATTTACATCCAGTTGGAAATTAAATAACAGCTCTGACGGGAGGCACAAAGTGACTTTCGAAACTATGTAAGAGCAGGTTTGGGGAGTCTCTACTGTATAGAAGACACAGGGGTTTGCAAACGTGACGTGTTGCCCAACAAGCCCTCATGGGTCACCGGTGCAACCAACTCATCCTCAAAATGATTAAACGATATATATGGCAGGGGCTGTGCGTAGGAGAGGTGGCACGATCTGAACTGCACTGCAAAACTGGAAACAGCTGATTAAATTCTCAGGCTCTTTCGCATGTAATAAGAAAACTAAGGTAAGAATAAGATAACCTGTAAATGGGTTAATTAGAATAAGTTAAGCATTGTTAAAGCTGTGTTTTCCATAATAATCTGCATGGTTCAGCCAACGTAGAATCGAAGAGTTTGGCTGCATCATGTTTTATTACGGATCGGCATGGAATTTAAGGATAAATAATCTATGGGGAAATAGAATCAAGATGAAACGTTGAAAAAAAAGGACGCAAAATTGAAATGAGTGCATATAGCATGGAGTGATAACACTCAGGGTGGGTGAGATGTGATCAATAGGAAGAGTGGTCCTGCTCGCTGAGCAGGTCGCACACTGGAGGAGGTGACACCAGGGCAGCGCCGAGCTCCTGCTCCTCCCCGGCTGGGAGGGTTCAGCCCTGAAAGGGTGTCCAGGGATAACTTTGCAGGAAGCTATTCAGAGCGGTATTTCTTCCCTGAATCTTGCTATGCTGGGGATTAGCAATTAGTAATGATTTTGTGGTTAGAGTAATTCCGTATTTCATTTGTTGTGTTTATTGCGTAGGGCATTAGCACACCAAGTAATGAACCAGGAGCAGCTGACTGATTTGGCGGAGCGTTCGCTCAGATGATGAAGCTGGTTGGTGATCAATTATGGTTTTGTTGTTCAGGAAAATGACAGTTTCTAGGAGCATTAATTTCTGTGTGTGTAGTTACAGTGGAAAGCAATATGCTCTGAGATTATTTTATTCCAACTACTTCTAGAACTCCCAGTACTGGAGAAATGAAACTTAGAAGTTATGCCTCCTATGGTATTTTACATTAATTTTGATCATATTATGCTTCCTTTTATGAAGCGTCTCTCTGGTGCTCATAAACCACAGAAATTGATACCATCTACTCTGCCTATGAGTTTACATGATGAGTTGTTATATGCAGAATTTCCCTGTTTCTTTATGAGATTTAATACCTGACTCTGTTTTGGCATTAAGAACCTTTCCCACAACTTCGCACGTAGGTACAATCCATTCCCTGTGCTGGGCATCCTTCACACCTGTCAGAAACGCACATAAAAATCAGACATCGGTTATCTCAAGATCAAATCAAATAACCTCACAACCGCATGAATGCAATTAGGAGAAATGTACTCACAAAACCCCCAACGGATTCTACCCAGCCCTGCCAGCCTCCCAGCTCACAATTGGAGTGAGAGAGGTGGACTTTCGACTATATTCTCTATAAAATTAGGGTGTTTTCTTTTTTATATTTTTTTTTAATTCCAAATTTATTTTAGGGTTTTGGTGTGCACCAACTGGGTTTTTTTTCTTGCCTTGGGAGTTTTCTGAGTTTGCGTGCGTTTTTGGCTGCCTGCTAAGGGCTGTCTGTCCTCGGGCTGCCGAGCAGGCACACATCGATTCCTGATGAAGATCCTGTTTTCCTTCAGCTCCCCCATCAGCTCCACCTTTGACTCATGGAGCCCGTGTTAATTAACCGCCCCGCTGGCTGTAAGAGAAATATGCCTGCAAATCCAGGCTGACAATCCGCGTGAGGAAAAAATGTGCAAAGGAAAGCTCACTGTTAGAATAAAGAAAACTCTGCAACTATAATTTCGTTCACAGGAACGAAACAGCATTTTTTTCAACAACTAATTGCCAAAGGAGCTACACGCACACGAGAAAAATCAATATAGTTGATGAATCCCCCGCTATTTTACAGTTAAGGATAATTCATTTCTAATGACCCTCAGTATTTGTGTGTATGAGCATCAAATAGGAGGAAGCATAGTAACTGTCCCAAAATTTTGGCTTACGCAGAAGACCAGGACAACAGTTTCTTATTGTTGGGGCTTTCTGTTTGAACTCTAGGAAATTTAACATAATTTAATAGAAAAATGGAGTTGAGTACACTGTTGACTAGCAAAAAAAAAAGGGGAGTATTTTATATATTAAAAAGTGCTTCTAACGACATCTATTTTCATAATAGTGCTTTGTTGAATGAATGGCTTGGACAAAAGCGCTGGTAAATCGCCCGAAACCAGACTGCCTGACACTCAAATAGCCGCTAATGGTAGGTAGCTCCTTGACTTCTTGTTAGATTTTTTTGCTTGCATTTAATCCTACCCTTCTCATTCCATTATGCAGAAGGACACCGCTTTGCTTAAAGGGTTATCAATGTCGCCGGTATTGGAGAAGATCCGGGTACGTTTTAAATACCTTTTTGCAGATGGGACTCACATGTCCTATTTGCGATTCAGCAGAGCTTCCCCGAGGTTGGAAACCTTCGGAGACGACCGCTGGAAAGGCTTTTCCTCTGGTTCGTGGCAGTGAATCTCCCCGGGGGGAGCGGAGCTATCGGCAGCCACTCCATCACTAACCACGCAGGACGTTTTCCATTTTAACTCCTATTTTTGCTCCTTTTCCAGTGGAATGATACTCACAGAGCTGGAGCTAAATCTCTCTTAATTTTAGCGGTATCTACGGGCTCTGCTGCCCTAATCTCGCTTTGTCTCCACTGGGTGTTTCTATGGCAACTCCCCGGGGAGTTTTCCTGTTATCTGGGTGAAGTTAACTGGAAACAAGTAAATATGCTTGAGATGAAGTGGTGCTGGAGAAGACTGATGTGGGCCTCCAGAGCGCGGTCTGGAAAAAAGCTGAATTATTTGCAGGAAACTTCCCCTGAAAGGGGCCTGAAGCTCCCGCAGTCAAAGATTTTTGCCTAAAGTGCATTTGCCCGCCGTGATGCCAGTGCAGTCCCCGGTAGAGGCAAACTTCGCTGCATTAATAATAAAGGATACGGAGCCTGAACCGGCCAAGCCTGGAGGTGCCTCGCTGGGGAATGGGATTTTCACAGGCAGTTTGAGAAGATCGATAGTCCCCATTCTGACCAAATTATAATAAACCTGGTGTCATGTCTCATTAGCGGGCGTCTCTGCGTGGTTCCGCACCCAGTGGGTGAGAGCCATTCAACGGCAGCATGGCATCACTGCTTGGAGGGGGCTGCGCTCCCCAAAGTGGGGGTGATGGAGGGGACTGGCCAAAGGGGTGCTCTAAGGGGAAGGAGATCTTTCCCTGGCAGCTTTCTGTGAGGAACCCCGGGGCTGCTGTGCCAGCTTTTCCCCAAATTAATAACCCAGATTATCTCAAATCAGAAGATTCTTTTCCCTATTCACAGCCCTGTCACTTCACCCTCCCTCCCGTTCCAAGGCTGTGGATTGGACCTTTCCATGTTGGTGTTGTAACTGACCTTAATGTGCTTTTCCTTTGTGTTTTAGAGCACCGCAGGCCGAGCTCTTGGTGGGCCAGCAGCTATTTGAAAGCTGCCAGACCTTTGCGAGCTGGCGAGCTTTTCTCTTTGAGCTTGAGAAACGTCCCCGCTGGGGAGCTGTGACCTCCTGCTGCTGTCACCCCAGGGAACGGAAAACCTCCTTTGCGGCGTGAGCTGAGATACAAGCCGGCTCCCTTCGCCCGCTTAATTTTTTGGATACCAGCCATGGGTTGCTTATCATCGGTTCTGATCCCTAATGCCGAGGTGCTGATTCTAATCTGAGGCTGCAGCCGGGTTTAAATCTTTATCTGCAATCGCTGAGTCTGAGCGCTGAGTGTGCAGAGACGTTATTAGATTATTAAATCAATGACACTCAGGTTATTAGTCACACTCATCCGCATTACCTGACACTGTAATGATGTTCTATTTTTACTTCCAGCCTGCTAATGTCCCAGAGGTACTGAAATTATGACCAAAAAATTAATTTCTATACATTTGAACAAGAAATAGAAGTATAGGGAATAATCCCACATTGACGGTGTAAATCCTAATGGAGTTGTTTAGAGAAGCAGCGGGGAAAGGGAGAGGGTTGAGAACAGTGTCTCGCATGCAGCCTTCCCTCCGTGCTGCCATGCCAAGCTCTAGTGGGTATGGTGGTTGCTAATAACCGGGCCAGACTATTTTAGCTTGGAACTCATTTGGGGCAATTAGGGCTCCTGAGCTGGCATTAAAGATTTCACTCACTTGGCCGATACTTTCTTGCAGAATCTTGTCACAGCGGCCTTTTTTTTCAGGCGTGAAATCTAAACCCAGTAAACAGAAAAAGGCCAGCACATGGCAAGATGTTGTTTATGTTTTCAAAAATTATTCCTTAAGCACAGGCAAATTATCATCCCAGCCCCCAGGCTGAGTTAAGGAGGGGGGCCCAATCTGACGACGCCTGAAGACTGAATCCGATGTTATTTCTGCTCCGCGTGACTAACCATCTGCAAGCGGGGAGGAAGCTGTTACTGTGGAAAAATACCACGGGAGATGCTCGAAGCCCATCCCCACCCTTGCCTCCCCTCCCTGCAGCCAGGGAGCCGTAGAAATGTGGCCCCCAAGGCTCCGCTCCCTGCCTCAGAGCCCCTGGGTGGGAGCTGCAGGGTGGGGGCTGCAGGCGTGGGGTGACACTGGAGTGGGACGGGGAAAGCGCTGGCGGTGGAGGCAGAAACCGGCGTGCCGGGAGGGCGGCTGGAAGAGGCGAGCTCAGCAGGGGTACCAGCCAGATTTCTGCCGGCGCAGCTCTCCAGGGAAACTTTTACGGGGCGGGGGGGAACAGGGGAGGGGAGGAGCATATGGTGAAACACCCCAGAAGGGAGAGCCGTTAGCACCCTTTCCCCACGCCGCCCACAGCCCCCAGCTACTCGCAAGTTCCCTGAGCTTATCGATTACCGGGTGCAGATCTCCACATTGCTTAATTATAACTTGGTTTTAATGCGTATCCGAACAGTGCATTTATTTCCTATTGGCAATTAATTACAAAGCGCTCACCGTGCCAGAAATGGAGCGGAGTAACTTTCTGAGGTCTTTGGCTGGGGAATTTCCACTGAAAAATGGAGAGAGATGCATGAATATGAGCATGGGGGTAGGTACTGTTGGTACCTGCTAAATGCGTGGTGCAGGATGCTCTTGTGAGCGAAGTTTGTAGTAGAATTACAATGAGCTGAGTTGTTTAGGCGTAATTAAAAGATGGGGTGAGAACTTGCACGGAAATCCTTTTCTCCAAGCTTTGGGAAGCCTGCTAATAAGACATAAACATTTAGCAGCTCAGCTGGAGTATGGTGTGCTCTTTGCTTTAACATTAAAGGGGCATTGTCAAGTGGTTTTAATTAATTAGCTAGGTTTTAAATGAAATCAAGTCAATTTGGAGCAGTTAGGCTCCAAATTAAAGTTGTTTTCACCTGGTGGGAAATGTCCTTCAGATTCTGAACATCTTAAAGACAATGAAAATTAAAAATGCCTTTAAGAAATTACATCCACATGGTTCCCTTTCCTTTTCCCATTTACCCAGAGAATGGCCAGTATTCTGCTGATCTGGCGTTACTGTAATTGTTATAACAACAGTATGTCTAAATTAGAGCCTTTTAGCCTATGTATGCTGCAGCTAGCATTTACACCACACCTTCCAGACATGCAGTGCCCAGAACTCGTGTCAAACCTGGTTTCTAGACTCTTGAATATACTGATTTCCCTTTTTATTACAACTTCTCGTGGTGCAACACAGCCCTTACACTGACCGATAAATAAGGAAGGTGGGCAAATAGGTCAGTTTGCATGTCAGTAACGTGACTGCGGAACAAGAGTGGGATACGGGTGTTTTATGCTCAGCCTCCAGTGTCTATGAGTTTTCTGCCCACTTTTGGCCACATTGGGTGGTGGGACAGAAGTTTCAAGAATTACAAAATTCTTACAGGTACTGTGCAAATCCACAGCTGGGAAGGGGAGGGAGCCCAACCCAGCACCTGCGCTGAAGGGAGCTGGAGCAAGGCGAGATCAGAGAGGGAGGCAGGGGATGCAATCCGGTTCTCCGGTCAGTGGAGGAGAGGAATTTCTATTTTTCTTCTTGCTGTTTTTGGAAAACAAATGCAGTTCTCAATATTGACTTTTTAAAAGCAAAAAAAAACAAAACCCCACCAACAAAGTGAGAGTTTAGGCACTTCGTATTAGGCCAGCACAATGCCGTATATTATCTTAGATGCTTTGTGTTAGATTTAGGGGGGAAAAAATCAACACAAACTCCCTCTGACACAATAGGCCATAAGTGCTGGAAGCCGTTACGGGCTATTATGTGAAGCCGTTACAGCCTATTGAGTAAATAATCTACAGATTAAAGATTTCTAAGTACACAGTAACTTGATAGGTAACCAAAGAAGCCATTACGATATGTCATGTCAATAAGAGGAGGCTTAAGGTCCCTTACACTTGGTGCAGTGACAGAGTCTATCTGCCGCAAACCCATGTTAAACAAAAGCGATTGCCTTTTTAAAAAAACCTGCAGCGCAGTTGTGCTCTGGGGCTGGGGACGGGGATTCAGGGAGAGGCAGCTGCTTCTGCTTTAATTTATTGCAACCCAAGGATGATTCTGCACATTGGCGACTGCGCTCTCTCTTCAGACCCTTGGGCTCACCTGCTCCTGGGCCACGGGTGGCCAGAGCCAGGGCCATCTGCCACAGAGAAAGGATTGGATCGGTGGGTTTGGGGGGGAGCTTCCAGCCCTCTTTATGGAAATAAGGTAGAGCGCTTTCTCCCTGAAATCTGGGAGAAATATGTGTGCCGGAGAGCCTTGCTGCGAGGCAGCAGGACGGGAGGAGGTAAAGCCTCGTGAATGGGGAAGAAGCAGCATGCTGGGTGGGAAGCCAAGGGGCTCTCCTCAAGCAAGAGAGATTTCTGCCTTTCTCCCCTGGCCATCCAGCCAGCCACCACCCTGACCAGCCAGGCAGGGAACCCGGGATGCCGCTCCTCTCCCCTTCGCCGGAGCCCAGCTCAGCGCTCCCGCAGCCTGCGGGACATCCCAGTCCTCCCAGGACCTCCTTCTTTTGCAGGGACCTCCTGGCTAAGGCGCGTGCAGCATCCCGCCTCCCCCCCAGCATTTAATTACTCCGGGTTTCCAGTCGCTCTGGTGAGTTTAATATGAGCTATGTAAATTCCTCCCAAGAATGATAGGATTTTGACAGCCTGATTTGCCTCGCAGGCATCCTCAAACCAGCTCATTTTCTCTTCCCTGGAATTTTTGAGTGGTTGGGTGGCATTTGATTATCATTGGCTGGCATATCTGAGCTCTGGGCTTGAGCATAAAGATATTTTAAATTTAATAGGTTTAAGATGTCATTATTTCCATGCTGATGAATTTATACTTGTAACCAGAGAAACTTAGAGCATTTAATGAACTTATTTAGATATCATGGTGCAAGCTTTAAACCCAATCCCCGGTATAAAATTAAATCACGTTGGATAAAAACTAACACCCAGAAGCAAAAACTGAACTGGGTAAATGAATGAATTTCAAAAGACAGAATAAATACAGACATAAGGCACCTAGGGGACAGATTTACTAAGAGTTTTTGCAGTGTTTTCAATGGGGCTTGTAATAGCATAAAAAGTATTAAATCTGATTTACTAGAAAGGATTTGTATAGTATTTCATCGCCTGCTTCCCGGTGCCAGCAGCCCCTTCCCCACCTCTCCCAGCCCGCTAGCAGGAGCTCCGGACACAGCCAAACACTCGGTGGAGAAAGCTCCAGCTTTGCTGAGGAGCACGCAAGCAGCTAGAGAAGAAAGTAAGGCGACTGTTAGGTGACCCGAAAGGATTAACAATGTATTTCTGTGAAAATCAATTCTAATTCTAAAGGGGTTGATACGGAGCAGCAGGGAGATGGATGCTGCACACTTGCCCATGGGACAGTCCTGCCCACCCTCCCCAGCACAGTGGGCCTGGGGTTTGCTGGGGCTGAGACTGCCCTACGGGAGCTTCCTTGGCCAAGGCTTTTCTGAATATCTTTTACATCCTATAAACTTTCAGAGCTCCTGCAAGGAAAGCATCTCCTCAGCAGCAATGGAGACTTCAGTTTTCCCCATGAAGAGTTGCTCACGTCACGCGGAGGGTGATGACACACAGGCCAGGTTTGGAAACACCATAAGTGATCTTTTTTGTTGGTTTTTTTTTTTTTAAGCCATTAGAGAGAGAAGGTGAGAGAAGCAGCTCTTGATTTACTCCTGAGGACCTCATTCAAGATATAAGTAATGTAAGTACCGGTGAGCTTTGCTAGTAGTGACTGTTATCAAATTCAACATCCCTATGGAAAAAATGTCCCTACCACAGCTATATTTCATTTTAAAAGAAGAAGCCAGAAGAGAATGATGGAACAGAAGAATTCAGAAGGAATTAAATTAAGAAGTTTTTTAATAAAAAGAAAAAGAAATGTTGCCTTAATGCTACCTACAAGCAGAGATTCCTCATTTGATGCTTACCAAAAGCATACAAATGTACCAGAAAGCAAGCCAGCGGGGATGAACAGCAGAAGAGTCACCAAAAGGGACCAAGCTTTCACAAGATTAATCTCCTATGGACTGGTAACAGGTAGGAAACCAGGGTTAGGAATAAAGTCCTATGCGAGTTTTTACAGTCAGTGGAAACTGGAGTGGAAATCCTGCAGGTACCTGTGTTGGGCACTGTCGGCATATTCCAAAATGATCTGGAAAAAAGAGGCGAGTGGTGAGGTGGCAAAGCCTGCAGGTGACACGGATTTCTCCAGGCTAGCCAGACCTAAAGCAGAGGTTTGCAGAAGGATCTGAGAGAAATAAGTGGCTGGGTGATATAAACTGGCAGGTGAAATTCAGTGCCAATAAGTGCAAATTAATGCCCTTGTTAAAACAGGTCTATCCACAAATACAGAACGATGAGCTTTGAATTAGCACTCACCCTTAAGCAGGAAAATGTGCTGGAGCCTTTGCGGCTGCTCCTCTCCAAACACTGGCACCGTCCTCAGGGCCACAGGGAGGGTGGAGGGAGGCTGCGAGAACGAGGAGCATCACTATGCCAAGGTCAAATCGCTGCACGCCCACAAGCCTGATCCTGCGTGCAGGTCTGCTCCCCATTGCAGAAAAGCTGCAGGAGAACGAGAGAAGGTACAAGGAAGGCAACAAATCTCATCAGACATAGGCACCAGCCCCTGTGATTGGAAAAAGCTAAATAAGTTTAGGGCTCTCTCTTGGAAAGGACATGATTAAAGGCAAAAGGGTAGAGGTCCGTGCCATCGTGAGTGATGTGAAGGTGGATAGGGATGAATGTTGCTTGTAACGCAAGAGGGAGAGTCCCAACCCCCGCTTTGGGGAGACGAGGGTTTGTTTCTTTATTTATTAATTTATTTGAAGTGCGACACTCAGCTGTGTCACTGAATGATCAGCCGCCAGTAGAGCGGGTCGACAATTTTACAGCAGAACGGTTTTCTGAGCCACTTTCGGTCAGAAAATGCTGATTCGATGGTATCAAGATGCTCTGTGGGAACATGTCAATGCCATCAAAGCCATCAACAGAATCCAGACATCTGCCCGGCCTCCCTGCCTGCTGCCCAGCTGGCTGGCTCACTGGGACAGCTGGGCCCTCGCGCTGCGGCCAGCAGCCCATTTGATTTTTCTTTACTTTGTCATTGTTCTATTTATATTGCATTTTTTCCTCCATTTTCATTTTTATGTTTTCTATCCAGTGTACTTACAGCATTAGAAAATCCCCTGTTGCCTATCAGAACATCAAGGGTCAAATCAATGTACAAGTGACACAATGAGAATAATTTATATTATAGTGAAAATGAGTTTTAAACATGCATTTTAAGGTATAAAAATACACAAATGTAAAGAACATATACAGTAAAAAGTTGGTTTTGTTTTTATTTGTATATCGTGTCATATATTAATATAAAGTTACATTTTATGTTGCATAAAGGTTGAGTCTGTGAAGACAAAGCGATACTTTATTGAATGAATCACTTTTTAACTCACTGGGCTAAATGGAAATGGCATTTTTGTAGGACACAATTTCAGAATTTCACTCCCTGGGCAATTTCAACATTTCGCTGTGTTCGGTTGCTTTGTTTCACAGATGCTTCTATAAAGAGCAGGAAAGATGGACTGGATGTTTCCTCTGTTTAAATGAAAATACCTGATCTTAACCTGAATCAACTCATATGTATCTCTCAAAATGGATGAGTTGGATTTTAAAGGTAGGTGGAAAATAAACCTTATCTGGGGTAAAACGATCAATCAAAACCCCTCCCTTAGTCAACACATTACTGGAAACGGGAGCACGACAAACTATGTAAAATACCCATCTTTGTAATCCAAGATGGGAAGAAAAGAGAAGAAACATATAACTTGGTGACCAGGTGAGGTTGTCACCGGCTGCAGGTCGTACCACCTCTCACAAGATAACCAGCCCTTGCTAATCACCAGGTAAGCAACTCCTTTGCATGTCTCAGCATGCTCATTTTCACAGAATCACAGAATGGTTCGGGTTGGAAGGGACCTTAAAGATCATCTAGTTCCAACCCCCTGCCCTGGGCAGGGACACCTCCCACCAGACCAGGCTGCTCCAAGCCCCATCCAGCCTGGCCTTGAACACCTCCAGGGATGGGGCAGCCACAGCTTCTCTGGGCAACCTGGGTCAGGGGCTCACCACTCTTATAGTAAAGATTTTCTTCCTGATATCCAATCTAAATCTACCCTCCTTCAGTTTGAAACCGTTACCCCTCATCCTGTCATTACACTCCCTGATCCAGGTCCCTCCCCATCCTTCCTGTAGGCCCCCTTCAGGGACTGGAAGGGGCTCTAAGGTCTCCCCGGAGCCTTCTCTTCTCCAGGCTGAACACCCCCAACTCTCTCAGCCTGTCCTCACAGCTGAGGGACTCCAGCCCTCGGATCATCTCCGTGGCCTCCTCTGGCCCTGCTCCAACAGGTCCATGTCCTTCTTGTGCTGAGGGCTCCAGAGCTGGATGCAGTACTCCAGGTGGGGTCTCATCAGAGCAGAGCAGGGGGGCAGAATCCCCTCTCTGGATCTGCTGGCCACGCTTCTTTTGATGCAGCCCAGGACGCGGTTGGCTTTCTAGGCTGCAAGTGTGCATTGCCTGATTTTGATTTGAAAGGCTTAAGTTTGGTCCATACAATCACATGAATGATTCGAAGGGTTGATTTGGAGGTTGGTTTTTTTGGTGAGCTGGTGGTGCTGGAGCAAGTTAGTGAAACTCCCTGGGTGCAGTGAGGCACAGGAGGGTCTTCCCTGGCGTCCTCCCAGCACTTTGCCACCGCAGCTCAGGCGAAAGCAAAAACTCCGTTTCCTCCAGCAGCATCTGCAGCTCTCCCAATCTTTGGTGTGATGATGAGTCCAGCTCCTCACGCTTCTGAGGTTCCTCTGCCCTCAGAGGGCGGTGGTGGGGAGCCGAGTGATGGAGCTATACATGGTAAGCTGCCTGGGGATCCCACCCCACCATCACCCCCAATAAACTCGAACGCTTGGCTGAGATAACTTCAGCGCAGGGAGCCGCCACGCCACAGGCCAGCATTAACAATTAAAATTAGATTAACAATTAGCCTGTGAGCTTGGCATTCGGAACACCGCTGCCTCTGCAGCCACCGCAGGAGCCTCCCGCAACCACTGTACAGCCTGGCATTCCTGGGGTCAGAGTGGCATGGGCAGGTTGGGATGTGGTGGGATGCCTAGAGGAGGTGCCAGCACTGACGAGAGGACTCCGGGGTATATAATGTTATTTATTATGCCTTCGGTTTCCTTTTCCTCTCCCCTTCCTCATCAGGGCACTGGAGGGAATAGGAACATACTGTCTAATTTCCTAATTTTCCTGTCAGCTTTCTGGCTTTCAAAATGATTGCAGCAGAAATCTATAAAACGAGGATGAGGGAAGCAACCTTAAAACCATTGTAAATCTCCAAAATGGATGCAGAAACACAGTACTCAAATAGGAGTAAATAAAAGCAAGGAGAGATTCATTCCAGTTTTCTCCTCTGTAAACCTACTGGCAGCTTGGATTTATTCAGAAAACAACATTTAACTGAGAAAAAGGGAACCCTGTAAAATAGTAAAGATTATACCGTAAAGCTAAGCACCCTCCATAAATCATACCTGGGAACATTGCTAAGTTATAGGAACCTGCAGATGGCTGTCATTAAAGGGAAAGATTCTCTCCCGGCTTGGCGGGCCACACTGCGCCGGGGTGTACGGCTACAAATGGAGCTGCTTTCATGGGGGAGCCACAAAAGTGGTTTTAAAATAGGAATTTCACCCAGAAGGCGTGTGAGTTGTTCAACAGGACTCAGGCTTACTGAGAAACCACAGTGGTAATTTCAGGCCTGATTTACAGGCGACTCTAATAAGTCTTCCCTGTTTAAAATAACACAGCAATAGTTGATAATAGTGCACACCTCAGGGGAGAAGAGCGGCCATGGGGCAGGGTGCTCGGGTACCAACCTGGCATTGTCCCCATCGCAAAGGATCCTGCCTGTCTAAAGGGATGAGGGCTGCTGGATGGGGCTGGGGTCCTGTCTCCCAGCTGGCATTTGGGATGAGTCAGGACAGACCAACAGGCTCCTTCCCTGCTCCAGACACATTCCTGTGTGCTCACCTGAGGCATCACTGGTTTTCCTTTCGGGATGAACTCATCTGGGGCTTCGATTCGAGAAACAGCGGGGGAGATGCTCGAAACAAGCCTGCGCAGCTGAAAATAGCACACACTGGCTGCTGCTGCTTTCAAGATAAAGACGTCACCAGGTGAGCTCCTCTAGGGTTATATATTAAGCCACACCATGACATAGCACCAAGACACATATAGCCCCCAAGGGGCAGTGCTGTCTCTTGGAGCCACGCATCACAGGTGTGTGGGGACGGCCATGCCAGTGCTCGGCTGCGGGGTGCTGGGGGGAGCCCAGGCTGCAGCACCTCCCCGGGAAGGGCCGTGCCAGGTACCACTTCTCAGAGGCAGATCACGCTATCTGCTCCCTTGCAAGAGCCTCCGCGGAGGCTTAATCCTAAATACCACCCCGGAGCACAAGCACTCCCTGCAGTGGTCCCGCGCCAGGAGGTTCAGATGTAGGTCTGGCAATCAAAACACCCAGCGTGTAACCAGACCCCCCCGAGCCTACCCTTGTTTGGAGGTTGGAAGTGCTTTGTCCCACTCAGCCACACTCGCCAAGGTTCATGGTTTTTCAAGGTCACCATCTCTAACAAGGCCAGGAGCCTTTCCTGATGGAAACTGGCACAGCAGCTTATTGCACTGATTTTTATTCCGTCCCCCCACCCCCATCTTCTAATTTCTATTGTGCCATTCTCGCTTTCCCTTCTCAGCATCTGCCTGCAGGCGCTGGCACAGCCTTGCTGGGCTCACTGCTCACCAGGCCAGGGGCTTTCCCAGGTGCTATCCAGGCTCCCGGCGAAAGCTGTGCTCACAACGCTTTCCAAAAACCTGGCCGGGAGGAACTGGATCCCACAGTATTTTTCTTCTCTGTCTCTGGGTGAACTTGAGAGCTGCTCACTGCATCCCTAACAACTGTGTTTAGCTCCTTGTCACAACCCCCTTTTGTGCTTCGGTAGAAAAGGCATCACCAGCAGATGCAATTTCTTTCAGTGCTGGAATTGTGTTTATTTTACTGGAATTGTACTCCATTTATCTGGTTGTGAAGGGACTAGGCAATTTATATTGGCAGCACTGAGTGTACCGAGATTGGCAGCGGTTGGGCACTCATGGCTTGTTACCTAAGGAAAGTTCAGAGCATACTAATTTATCCCACCACAGAGCAGCAATAGAAGAAACGTACAGTTGGTATCAATCAGTCTTACATTAGTAACACTGTAAACATTTTTTCAGATGTTAAAAGATCCAATAAATCTGCTTTATTCTATTTCATTGTAAGGTCCAGTTCTTCCTTTCCATCATACAAACAACTTCCAGGTAATGGAAAGGATATTGCATCCACTATTCACAATTCACAGTTTGACCTATTATTTGTAATTTTCAGTGCCTGCCTTCTTACGCGGTGTTCATAAAATGAGATTAGAGTGATTTACAATAGTGAGAGATGGAACAAGACGAAAAGGAGATGTGACTCGTTAGGCATTATCCTGTGGCTGTTGGAAGGAACCCGCGTCGCTCAGGAAGATGTGCTGTGACTTTTCCAAAGCGATCCAGGGGATTTAGATATACCTTTGAGGGGTTCCAGCACCAAATTCAGTTTCATCTGAAAACACGGCCCACCAGCCTTGCTTTTATCTTGTATAAAACCAACCAAGGAATTCAGATTGAAGGCTCCCAAAGCTCCTTTCCAACCTGCTAGTCTTCTCCGATATTGCTCTACAATGGTGTCCTTTAAACGTTGTGTCACTGAGCTTTTCAAAACTGTAAAAGATACTTTTATTTGCATTCAACGTGGGGAAACTATGCTTTGGTTGTAATTTATAGTGCTTCAAAATTATCAGTATTAGTATGGTTCAAGGGCTTAGCTGCTGTATTTGGATTTAGGAAAGAACTTGCTTCCCTATTGGGCCAAACAAAAATACTCTTATCTGTTCTGTTAACAGGTATGAACTGGCCTTCACTGAGCAAATGGAAAAGAAAGAGGAAGGACACCCAAGGGTTTATTTTAATGAGCAGGGAAATTAACCCCATCAGAAGCCGGTCCACCTCCTGGAGTCATGGAGGGTATTGGGAACAGGTGAGTGGGTTCCAGCCCAGCCATTTGGAGGGGGGTAACAGCCCCCTGGTTCAGTATCTCCTGCTGCTTGGGATTCTCTTCTTGAGCACTTGCACATTTCTGCCAAACTGTTTAGTGCATCTCCCTAAAAAAAAAAAAAATTGCTTGTCAAGAAGCAGTACTCGTTTCTGTTCTCTCCGAGCAGACAGGATCTGTAACAAATGACTCAGATGCAGTAATTACACTCTATTTCTTCCTATCTTGCATTGATTATTCAGATGGAGAAAGAATAGTTCTCTCTTGAATAAAAGAAAAGATCTGAAGACCCAAATATTAGATCTTCCCCCCCCCCCACTTTGTTTTTTAGGTACTGTTTACAGCCATGGTATACTGAGGAGATGAAACATTTATAAACAAAACCTCCTGTCAGAGTGCTTGTAGTTTATGTTTGTTTAAAGAACAATTTTGTGTCACCTCTTTGTATTTTAATAGTCAAAATAAATTTTGCATAATAATTCAGCTCCTCTCTGCTGCCTGTAATGCCTATCTGCATTTTTCTGATGGATGTTTGTATTTGTTTCCTATGATTTACATGACCTGACGTCTCATATAATGAGGTTCCCAGTGCAAATGCCATTTGTGATACTCCGTGCCGCGCTAATCTATCATTTGATGACCTTACAAGTGCTGGGGTCACGGATTCAATCAGTAAAATGTTTCAGGGTGTAATTAATTAATTTCCCCCTCCTCACTCTACGACTATTCACTTAAAATTTGATGAAAGGGATGGTTTTTTCGTAACACTTCTTCAATACATACGGTTTGTTTGTGTAATCAATCACGCTAAGTTGGGGAGTTCTTAGTATTCATGGCTTTGTCTTGCTTGAAACTTCCAAATGTTTATTTTCTGACATAACTTAATAGTTTAATTAGCCAAAGAACTAGCCAGCTACTGTCCTTTTGAAAGTACACTCAGGTTGTGATTTAATAACGTGGTTTTGCCTTTGCTAAAGCTGGGCTTGATTGCCTTGTTGGGGCAGTAGAGCCAGTCCGACTGTGAGCATCACTGCCCGGCTGGATGTGGAACTTGCACGAGGCTGAGCTGTGCCGCGGCCCGTTGCAAACCATGGCAGATCTGTTGGCTCTCTGCTTTAGGCTTCTCCTCAAACAAAAAAGGGAGTTTGTGGTATTGGCTTTTAGCATCCTTTGCTTGCACCCGTATTGCTCAAAAAGCCATGCAGGCATCAGGAGTGAAGGCTGCAGATAATGGCTCTCTTGCATAGAGCCATGGGGTTTTCCTGCTGTGGTTCAGGTCATGCTCTGTAGGTCTATGCGTCATTTCCATGCAAAACAACTAACAAAAGCTAGGCTTAAATTCCCTAGCCTGGGATTTGCATCTTCACAGGAAAGATGTTTGGCCCTTCCCACTGGGGAGCACTGAGACCCACTGCAGAATCATGGCCAACAGTCTCCTGGGGGACATTAAAAAGAGTGTGGCCAGCAGGTGGAGGGAGGTCATCCTCCCCCTCTGCTCTGCCCTGGGGAGGCCATCTCTGGAGTGCTGGGTCCAGTTCTGGGCTCCCCAGTTCGAGAAGGACAAGGAACTGCTGCAGAGAGTCCAGGGGACAGCTACAAAGATGGTCCCACAAAGGCCAGTTTGACTCCTGATCTTTCTAAAGTAAAATGCTTCACTTTTTGACAGTTCTCACCCTGGAGATGGGAAACGCAAAAATCCAAATTTTTGCTGCTTTTCTGGAGCACTAATTAAGATATGCCAGCATGAGGTGCTACGTAAAACACCTGTACCATATAGATGAGACACACGCATGTCCCCAGCCCTGGTGTATGTTACAAAGGGTCTGGCATTTTATCTCGGCCTTTGACTTGATGCTGTGTTTTGTAGATTTTTATTAATAACGGAAGCAGGTGTATTTTTGTGTGTATGCAGGCCAACTTTTCACTTAATAATGTGAATCTCTAATTTACAGATGGCTCTGGGCTCGTCCTCCAGGACTCTGCTGGGAGAATGAGATGCAATCTTTGCCAGCAGCACTCAGGACTAAGCCGCGGAGGCAGCTTGGAAGGAGCAGAAAGCCCTCGGTGGCTTCGAAATGAATTCCCCGAGATGCTGTTATTATGTTAACAAGTTTTCTTTTATTCTGTCAAGGTCTTAGGGAATCTTTCTATTGACCATTAAGGCAAAGCAAGACAAAACATGCAGAAATTGAGAACCGAATGCTTACAGATGGAAATCCTATAATGTCATGATTCAATTTCTCTTCAGGTAAATATGATTGTTTGTGCAGTCCTGCTGCTTGGTTCACTGAAGCCCAGGAATAGACTCCAAGGGAGGGAAGACAGAGATGTGGGGGGAAAAAATAAAAATTGGGAGGATATTCCAAATCCGCCTGATAAATTGGGCTTGGAAGAGGCACAGGTGCGTCTTTAAGGGACAGCAGCCCTTTAGTGCAGGGCAATAGAGTTTGGAAATAACACTGGTGGCATCTCCCTGAGGTTGGTGGCTTTTGTAAAGGGCATCACACGACAGCAAAAGCTCTTTAGAGCGAAGGGTTAAACTGGTGCTGGGAATACGTTAGATGAGCCCAGGCTGCTAACCCAGTCCCTGCTGCTGCCTGTTTACTGGACCAGGGTTATCCCGTGGGTCCTGTGTAGGGAGGGGTCTTTGGGAAGAAGGTGTGGTGGGGACAGATGCGGGGAAGCCGTTCCCTGACATGGCTTCAATCACTGCTCCACGACTTGCTAGAAAGATCTCTTTCTCACAAATGATGTTTTCTTTCCACCGTTTTGAACACACTGTAGGTAGTAAATCACAGTGACGCTCGGTTGAAATAATGGACTGACGTGAAGTGGTGTAGCAACGTGTTTTGCTCGTAGTCTGTAGATGTTACTTTGATGGAAAACAGGCAGGGAATGCAGTGGTCCCACACGCTTCGGGGCAGCGCCTTAGACCCATCCAACTCCACAGTGCGGCTCATGTCAACAAACACATGGCAGACATCTGCAGAATTAAGGCTTAATACATTATTTCACTGGGAATTAGATGTATCCAGCATAAGACATGGGCAATACGGAGAATAAAAGATACAGGTCTGCTATATAGACTATAGCCATTGCTGTAGTGGGAGAATCCCTGTTGCTGCACAGACTTTTTGCAGTGGTATTTGGGCTACGTAGGATCTGTGTTTTCTTTGAAATGTTAGAGGTCAGGAACAACTAGTCCCAGCGAAGAACTAATTGCCTGGAGCAAAATTTCTCTATAGTGAGAGAGTATGGAAGTCGCATCTGAAACTACAAAAAAAGTCACTGTGCTTTTTGCTCTATCAGCAGACTTTAATGAAATTTTGAAGGGGGAAAAAATTGCTTCTTGGCTTAAAGCATGAGCTATGTTATTAATCTCTGCAAAGGAGTTTTATAATTGAAACGCTGATGGAATGTCAGCTCCACTGACTCCAATGATGACCTAACAGTATCTAACATAGGTATATACAAGGCTGTGTCATGATCATAAGAGTTCCCAATAGCGCGGGCAGGTTGAAAACTATGGCTATACACTCTTAGCTAAATTCAGTTCCTTTAAAATTGCTTTTTGCCATCCTTACGGCATCTGGTTTCTATGGGACTCGGATACCATAAGTACTCAGACTGTCCTGAGAGGTCACAGGTACCGCGGGGGTTGTCTTTCGTAGGTTATGGGCATGGCTTATGTAGCCTATTGGTAAAATCGCATTACCCCATGCTGTCACTTTTAGTTTTAAAAAGAAAAGTGATTTTAGTACTTATACTGACAGTGTCTGTGGTCTCAGGTCAGTAGCTGGCCATTAGGAAAGACAAGAGTGTTCTCCATACTGGTCTCCTCAACCTCTAGGCCAGACTGTGTACTTGAAAGACAGTTTCTTGGCCAGTTGAGCTTGAGGGCCTCTCAGCCAAGCCAGAAGCTCAGCTTTTCCCAGCTCATCCTGGTCTGCATACCTTATTTTGGGTTTTTGCTCTAGTTTGCTGTTTGTGCTCCAGTTTGCACAGCCCTAAGGAAACCAGGACCTCACAGGGCTGGAGTGCCTGGGGAGACCTGCTCAGATCTGCTCTCTGAAATGCAGACATCTAATGGTAATTTTTATTCTGATTTCTCTACTTTTTCCTCTGGTTGAGGTTTCAAAAAAACCCTGTGAAGAAAGAGACATATAAATTACTAGTCTCAGCCTGTGCTTTTCTGTGTGTGTTTCTGATTAATACACACCAACATGCCTTCATTATCGCCCTATTTTGTACCTACCCGTCAGATATATAAAGTAACGCCAATATCAGACAATCTCATCATCTTCTTCCCTTTGTTTGAAAGTAGGTGAATGTGAAAACGAGGTAGGATATTAAAAAAAAAAGACTGTGAGAAATAGCTTTGGCTTTTTAAATAACAATTTCCTTCCCTAAACAGGAATGCCAATGTTTAAGTGGACAAGAAAGGCAGTGTGTACTCTCCCCGCCTCATCCTTTTCACTCCAGGCATTGGGGAAACTTTAGGAAGATGAGTGGTAAAGAGGAGGTGGGAAAAGAAACCCATCTTGGAAGGGAGAGCTGGGAGGCAGCGGGGAGCTCCTCGCCGATGGGAAAGGTGGCAGAGGGCATTGCACGGGCAGGCAGGAGCTGCCACGCTCCTGCCTGCAAAGCTTTGAAATAAAGCCAGTTATTTCGGGCGTTATCAGATTTCCACCTTGGCTATTTAGACCCAGCATTTCTGCTTAAATGAAGCGTGTGTTTCACTTGCCGAGCAGATGTGTCTCCACAAGAAGGGCAGTGCAGGGAAGCCAGCCCTTTCTTGGTGCCACAGACCAGTCCGGCTCTCCAGCGCCATGGTGGTTTCCCACATCAAGAAGAGCATGGCCAGCAGGTGGAGGGAGGTCATCCTCCCCCTCTGCTCTGCCCTGGGGAGGCCACATCTGGAGTGCTGGGTCCAGTTCTGGGCTCCCCGGTTCCAGAAGGACAGGGAACTGCTGGAGAGGGGACAGCAAAGGGCTACCAAGATGCTGAGGGGACTGGAACGTCTCTCTTATGAAGAAAGGCTGAGGGATTTGGGTCTCTTCAGTCTGGAAAAAAGACGACTGAGGGGGGATCTTATCAACGCTTATAAATACTTACAAGGGTGGGTGTCAGGAGGATGGGGCCAGGCTCTTTTCAGTGGTGCCCAGTGACGGGACAAGGGGTAACGGGCACAAACTTGAGCATGGGAAGTTCCACCTAAACATGAGGAGGAACTTCTTTCCTGTGAGGGTGTCAGAGCCCTGGCACAGGCTGCCCAGAGAGGTGGTGGAGTCTCCGTCTCTGGAGACATTCCAAACCCGCCTGGACGCGTTCCTGTGCCACCTGCTCTGGGTGACCCTGCTCTGGCAGGGGGTTGGACTGGGTGATCTCCAGAGGTCCCTTCCAACCCCTGCCAGTTTGGGAATTCTGTGTGTGATTCTGTGTGCTGCAATTCAGACCCCTTGTGGGTGCTCTAAAAGCTCTTCCTTGAAGATATTGAGGGGCCATCAATGCCACAGAGACCCACATTTTGCTGCTGTCGCCGGATCCTGGGAACTTCTGAAAAATGATGCCCTGGTTGTATCGACTGGTTTAATATCTTCACTTTATATTTATGGCACACACAGTTCTTTGTGTGCCTTTTAAATGTTACATTAAAATACAGAGTGGCACCAGCTTTAAAGAGTTGAAGCACAAAAGCTCCTTTCCTGCTCTTGTCTCCTATCATAAAGAATTTGCAAAACTCTCAGGGAAGCTCTTGAGTTACAGCCCTTCCTCTTCCTCATGATGCATGGAGAAAATAAATGTGTTATTAATCTGCCCACTGTCAGAGATCTCTGCTCTCTCTCTCTCTCTGTCTGTACACAAGGAGACAGATTGACAGGAACAGCAGACATATGCCGAATTGCCTAGCGTGCACTCAGGCTGGTGAATCACCAAATGCTGGGGATGATGAGATGCTCAGTTTGAACCGGGGCTGCCGAGCCCTGAAGGGATTTGGTGCAAGGAGGTAACCGTGAGGTGCATCTTGGTCCACACGATCCTTCAGACGTCTGCAAGAAGCTCTTTTTTTTATTATTTTTTTTTTAAGCCTGTCGGTTTGGGGACAGCCAGCTCGAGACACAGTGAACTGCATTTTGAGAGGACTTTGGAGGCCTGCCTGTCTGAAGCACGTGGGTGCAGTGCCTGCAGGGAGGGGAGCGGGAGCAGGTTGGGTGCAAGCCCCAGCACTTGGTGGGGATGCCGGGAGCAGTGACCTGAAGAGGCCCACGCGAAGGGGACGTCCCATCCCCCACTGAGCTCCTTGGTGTGTGCAGAGCAGTCTGGTGCCCACCACCTGCGCAGCTGAATTCCTGCTGGGACTCTGCCCTCTTTCTGCTCCAGACAAAACAAAACGGTGTGCGGCTGTGCCACTGCCCGCATCTAGGAGAGGGGGCTTGAGTGGGAGTAGGATCTCAGCAAGGGCTTGTTCTAGCTTTGGAGAGCCAGAGCCAAGGCGGGAGTGGGCAGACATGAACGTGTGTCCATCGTGACTCAGCCCCTGTGGGATGTGTCTCTCCCCTGGGGGAAGCCCCGCAGCGCAGAGCACGGCAGCGTATGCCTGCGTCTTGCCAAGACTCCTGCCGAGCTCTGCCTTGGCTCCCAAATAAAGAGGGATTTTGTCTGGATGTGTAAGCTTAGGCTTTCCCACGGGGGCTGTGAGGTGCCCCACCTAAGGAGGGATTGTGCTTACAAAGGAAAGAGCCTTGGGGAAGCAGGGAGGCACTTGCTAAGGCGAAAAGCCTGGGCTGGAAGGTGATACCCAAATCACCATGGGTGTTGGCTACTCTCAAGACCCGTTGGGTCTCCCCGTGGAGATGACAGCCCTTGGGCCATGCTCTGCTTGGACTGTACATCCTGCTTCCCAACTCCAGGTGCTGGGATGCCCAGCAGGAGATGGGGTGCTGGCACATCCCAGTGGTGTCTGTGGGTATCATAGCACGGGGAATGTTGTTTGCTTGCTCTGCTGTGCTTGTCCCTCCCATATGGACCAATTCCTTCATCTATGCATAATTCCAGTGGGAACGCTCTCACTCTTGCATGGTATTTAGAAGGAACTTGTTTCATATCGTATCACACAGCTCCTTGGTGGTTTGCTTATTGCAGCTCCCTGAGCTTAGCTGCAGAGCTTTACAGCTTCTAGAAAGCCTAGATTTATCTGGAAGAGGACGACGATTATATCTTGCCCTCCCACTCCCCCAGATCAGAATATTTTCTATCAAAAAGTCTGTTGGAGTAGCTGGGCACCAAGCACTGCCGTGCAGCAGAGATGATCACACGTGTGTCACACATCTGACATGCAGCACGATGGCAAGGGGCATCTAGGGAGATTTAACATCTCCCACTGCCTGCGTAGTGGAGATCCCACCGCGTTCTCAGCCCTCCCCATGGTCATAGAAGAATTTTGTCCTGTGGCTCTGGGTTCCTGGGGACAGGAAATTTTGCCTTTCCTCAGCCGGAGCATGAGGCTCAGCGCAGGACAGTGGTTACAGGACCTGGTTACTGGTTGCAGTGGGCTTAGAAGAGCCAGGCAGTGTGTTGCATCTTTCCCACTGTGTGCATCCCTGATAGAGCAGAAAAAGGGTGGGAGAAAAACTGTGCTTGCCATGTGAATTAGTAATGCCTGTTTTATGTCTCAGTTTTAATGTTTTTCCTCTGTTGTTATTCTGCTGGTGCTCTGTTAGTTGTGTTTAGTGCTTAGCGAGGTCATTGCACTCCTTATTGTGTGCAAAGAAATTGCTGTTTTCTTCCAGAAGTTCCCATTTGTGTTTCCTCCTGTTTTCTGAATCCCTTTGGAGGATGGTCAGGGTCTGTTCCCGTCCTGAGCACCACGGGGTGTTGAGAGGGAAGGTTGTTTGTATTTGTACGAGCAAGTTAACGGTCTGGTGACATGTATCGATGCTAATTGATTTTCTGTCTCTTTTCCATGTCCAAATGATCTGCTATATCACTGCTATAAATATCAATAACCTCCTGGCTGAAAAACATAGCACAAAGTCGTAGCCTCGTTGCTGCTAGTGCAAAGTGCAAGAGAAACACCAGCTGCTGATCATCCTGTAGGTCTTGTACCCTACAAGTGTCTTGAAGAGGCAAACGAAACCACTGACCCTGGGAAAACAGAAGTTTAGGAGGAATGCAAGAAATGAGGAAGGTAAGAACAGCGTGACTTGATGTGAACTGTCTGGAAGCCCTGCTCAATAGGTGGGTAAGGTTGAGCAATGCCCAGGCTCTGCTTTTGGTGAGACCTCTCTGACCTAAAGTGCTGAAGGAAGGTGAGATAATTCATGTCAGTCAATGCAGGGCTGTGAGAACATTAACGTGATGTTGTTTTCTCATTAGGTTACACCTGGGGTCAATAAAAGCAATAGTATTGACCTAGTATACATAGTCTCAACTAGAAATCCTAGGGAGAGGAAGGTCCCTCCACTGAGTCTTGCATTAACCAAATTTCTTGTGCTTGACCAAGGCCATATCTAATACTTGACATCTCTTGAAGCAGAAACTCCAAGTGTTAGAGAATTCATGACAGTCTTTGAGCTCGTGGGTAATTATCTTCCCTATTAAAAATAAGGCTTACCTTCATAAAAAGGGAAGGCTTGGGAAGGTCTCATAAAAACCTGTGCTCCTTGGTTCGGGTAGCTTCTGAGAGATCACATGGCAGAAAGGGAAATACAACTTTGTCATAAATTCACTGTCAATTAGCAGAATCATTTTGACAATCCTAATAACAATCCTATATCTGACAGTCATCCAATTAATGTTGAACGGATTTCCTGGCAAATAACAATCACTGATAAAATGTTAAGGGAATTCTCTGCTCAGAAGTAAGTAAAAGCTATTCTGTGAGAAACAGGCGGCAAACAAGACGGTGCACGGCCTCTACGAAGGCAAGTTTCATGAAAGCATCGCATGATTGGCTGCATTTAAATTTGCAGTGAAGAAAGAGCCACCAGAGGTTGTTGTGGTGTTACTGTCCTGATCCAAACTTAGTAGAGGTGTTTCCACAGTAATATCTCCAGGATGGCACTTTGGGCTGATGAAGCTGGGATGCGTGGCGGCTATGTCCCACTCTAAGAGCACCCAAGGAAGCCCCAAAAGGAGCTACATTTTGCAGCGTGGTAACCTGCCCCCCATTTAACCAATTTACTCAAAAAGTGTCCTGATTCATGAGGTTGGACAGAAATTGTTAATCTCAGAAGTCAGGGACTATTCGAAGAGCCTGGAGAAAAGCCCTCATGTGCCCAGTGCTCCGGGAAGGTGAGTGACATGGACTGCGTTGTGACGTTGGCTCAAGCAGTAAAATGGCAGGTTCTGGTGAATAAAGCGCTGAAGGAAGGTGAGATAATTCACGTCAGTCAATGCAGGGCTGTGAGAACATTAACATGATGTTGTTTTCTCATTAGATTACACCTGGGGTCAATAAAAGCAGTAGTATTGACCTAGTATACACAGATGTCTGTAAGCATTTATGATTTTGCAAATTTTTACTATCAATCAAGAATGACATTTAGTCATTAGGGCACACAGTAAATGTTTTAAAGAGTGGCCAGCTGATGTCCAAAGTGAAAGCTGTCTATCTAATTTCTTGTTCCTAAAGATCAGCTCTTTTTCCTATGCTTTTTGTAGTATTTTTATCTGTGTACGGAAAAAAATATTCTGAAAGTACCGATAAGGTTCCCAAGTGATTTGAAGATTGGAAATGTGGTAAACAAGGAGAGACTCACTTATATACAGCCTGGGCAGCTGGCTAAGCCAAGGACAAGGAGACAAATACGCATTTCAAGACATGCAAATACAAGGTCAAGCATTTAGAAACAAAGAATGTAGGTCAGGCTTGTGGAGAAGGAGACTATGTCTCAGGAAGGAGAAACTCAGGAAAGGGATGGTGGAAAACTAAATGCATATGACTTCCCACTTGTGGTTGCAGCTGAAAGACCAGTAAGATTCCCGAGTGTACGGCTAAGTATAGTAGGGAGTAGGAGTAGGGAGGTTTTGTTACCTCCGGGTTTGGCACTGGTGCACAGCTGCTGGGTGCTGCGCTCATTTCTGGTGTCCACATTTCAGAAAGCATGGAGAAAAATCACAAAATGTCGGAAGAGAGACACAAGAATGATCAAAGTGTTGAGAAACCATCCTATAGAGTTTATGAGAGTTGCCTCATTTCATTTATCAAACTGAAGGTTAAGGAGCACTTGGAGTCAGTTGCTGAACGTGTTGGAGGCAGGCAGTCGGGTGGTGCAGCAGAGTTCTTCCATCTCTAAGAAAGATAAATTCAGGTGGAAAATAAGTTGCAGATTGCTGACAGCCAGGGCAAAGACCCTGCTGCAGGTTCTCCACCACTGGAGATCTTAATAACCAGATTGTTTTTTTTCAAAGATGCATGTGTTGCCCTCCCAGGACTCCTCCTGTGGCCAAGGTGGGGTGCAGGATACCTGGTCTCCAGGCTGCCGACCAACCCAACCGACATACCTGGTACACAACATATTCACCACGTAGGATGGCAGCCGCGCTGCAGGGGCAGGCAGAGGGGCACAGGCAGGCTGTCTGGGAAGTGGGGTGGTGTGGCCAGGATTGCTCCTCGGTGTGTGCTGCTTCCAACGTGCATTAGCCTACCTTGCTTTGCATCTCACAGTGTGTTTGATACCTCTCTGGTGACTTCATTGGCCAATTTGACTGCTAGGTGTTTTTCTCTGTTAAAACATCTGTTTGCATGCAATTTGTTTTCTCTTATCAACTCATCCCAAGTCCCCCTTTCACTTCCACAGGAGTTATTTATATAAAACAATTTCTTTTCCCATAGGTGTCTCTGCCTAAAGTAATGTTGCAACCTAATTCCCTCTGGTAAGCGGTCTTATCCAGACTTTCTGCATTCATCTAAAATCCAGCAGTATAGTTTTTGGAGATCTGAGGTCCCCAGATGTCATACTGGAGCAGGTGAAACCAGTACAGGTGATCAAATTTTAAAGCAGACAGGTCAGGGTGAGGTATGGTGCTCCACGAGGGCTTCTGAAGCTCTCTGCAGCGCTGCTGACTTCTACAGAGACTACACTATCACATCCCATTTTGCTGCATGTTTGTAATTATTGTTGCATGTTGTCATTATTGTGTCTTGGATTTTTGGTTTGCCATTCCTCTGCAGTGCTTCTGCACTAACGGCATGTAAAGAGCGTTGCCAAAAATAAATAACCCCTGATGTTAACATACTGTTATTTCAAAGGTTAGGTTATCTCTGTGACAGCTTGACATTCAAGGATCACAAAGCTTCCCCATTACAGCCATGCATGGAATGATCTAATTATGCTCTGACAGGTCATGCCACAAAACAATTAGGTGGGACTGTAGGTATTTTATCATGTTGCTGTGTGTGCTACACGTCAAAGACATGAAGGTAGGAAAACTTTAAAATAAACAATGCTTTCAGGGCTAGAGATTGCCCCTGGAGTAACCTGTTTGATTCCCTTCCCTTCCTCCTCCCACTCTCTGGATGCAGGCTGACTTGTACCAGCTGAGGTTGCGGCTCTTAAAAACTTTATCTGTCTACTTTTAGCTACAGCAAACTGTTTAGGAAAATCCTTTTAGTGACAGGAGAATTTGGACCAAGTGCACCTGGGAGTTGTGCAAAATGCAGCAAATATCTTACCTGAAATATTTGATTGATTTGCCTTTGTGTCTTCCTTTGGCATGTTGGTGTGCTCAAGCCTCACTGCAGTGGGACTGGTTCTCTCCTTGCTAGCACACCCTGCGCTCATTTGCACTGGAAAATGTTGTATTTCTGCCTTTATAGCAATATTTTGTTTGCATGTTGTTCTGATTTCAAGGGCAAGGTCGGTGGAATGGGTCAACTGAGACAAGGAGCTCCACAACACATAGTAGCTACGGTGTCCAGGCCATGTACATCTCCGGAGAAATGGCAGGCAGGACGTTCCCTGTCACCTGGAGTTCCCAGGCCTGGGACACTTGTATCTGGACCCAAGGCAGCTCAGGCAGCGGCAGGTAACAGCTGGGCTCTCCCCTGCTCCAGCTATCTGTGGTTCAGCCCTTGGCGAAAGCCCAGATCAGGTCACCCAGGGGAAGAGCATCGCCAGAGTGGCACACGTTGCACCACCGTCTGCACGCTGAGCCCACACAGCCCAGAGCAGCTCTGCCTGCGGCCACCTGCGGATCGCCTGACGGTGCTGCCCAGCACATCTTCTTCTGGCAGTGCGCTGTGCAAGTGCAGAGGGCTTTACCCCTCAGGGCCCTCAGTACCCTGCTGCAAGCTGGATGAGTGCCCACAGGTAAGGCAGCCTTGCTCTGTGTCACCTATGATCAGGTTTCCTTCTGGCACGAGCTCATTTCCACTAGTAGGAATTAAAAAAAAAAGTGAAGTCCCCGGCTAAGGTCCCTTCCAATGGGTGGGTCTGGACAGAGCTCCCCTGCGGCAGCTTAATTGCTACGTGCATAGTGTTGATCCCACAGGCTCACACCGTGGTGCCCTTGCAGGGATGCCTTCTTTTATTTTGGAGCAGGTCACACTTGCATGCTAATTCCTGACTAAATGCTTCATAAGAAAAGCACTAGCAAGGCCAAGCTGATAGTTTTTCCATGAACTAAACCTTTTGGCTCGTTGCTACCTCCTCTATTGTAATTTAGAATGAGATATTGCCATGTTCTTGGCAGTAATTACATATGTATTATTATAAAGGTTTTGTTGATTAAAAAGCTAGAACGCATTATTTAAAATGGTCCAAATATTGTTTCCATTAAGATAAAGGGATTATTTAGTATAATAGAATGCTGTTGAGCATTTATATGGCATTCTTCCTCTTCAAAGCACTTTAGCAAAGTTAATCTAGGGAAAAAGTCTTCTATAAAAACCAGAAGAGAGCACTGGGGTCACGGGGAGAGCTTTCAGAATTTAACATTTCATCATCTTCTGCTGAAAGGCTGGAACTCTTCAAAAAGGCTTACCAACTAATTTTGTTTAGAAGAGAAGAACTTGACCTGTTTCACATGCCTGCTACGCAGGAAAATGGTCCCACCCTCTGATCAAACCTCCAGGAGAAATAGTTTCCTATTTTAGAGAGCCTGTGCCAGGGTTTGGCCCCAAAGGCTGGGCTCTGAGGGGCCCTGAGCATTTGGAAATGTGCCGTGGAAGGAGAAACACCAAGTCATCCCGAGCAAGAGGGGCCATGGGCTCTGCAGCGCCTTAAAAAGGCACTGGGAATTCTTGAAAAGAAAAGGTACCTTTAATTGCTTTTCAAATTATTATCCCATTGTCCTTGGTAAATGCCGGGTTAGGAGATGCTTCATACAAGTTATCTTCCTTTTTAAAATAAAGGTTAGCTTAAGCTTATCAAGAAAATTAATTGCCATTGCAACGTACCATGGAAAAAATGCTTTCACTCTGTCCTGAAGACAGCTGTGAGGCTGTAACTCTCCTTCTGGATACAAGAATAAGTTCTTTGCCAGGGTAGTAATTATCTCAGCATCTGTCTCTTCCTTTCTCTGCTCCAGGAGAATCGAAAGCCTCTGACAAGGTTTGCAGATCCTTGCAAGCATGAGGGAATTCTCAGCCTCTCTCCCCAAGGACCAACATTTATATCCTTACCTTCCTGCATGCTCTCTCCCTTTCCTTTGCTCCGGAAACAGGAGCCGCACCAATGTTCCCCACTCGCAGCTGAGGTGCGTTCCCCTCGCTGTCATCCTGGCAATGGGAGGGCACAAGCCCCTCTGCAGCCTGCTCTGGCACAAGCCACTCCATCACCCCTTCGCCATGGCTGCACGGCTTGGCTGGCACATCTCGGCTCCGGTGTGGGCTCCAGCCCTGCGCGGCTCATGCATGAGTGCTGGCAGGAGGGGTGGCTCCTCCAGAGTCCCCCACCTCTCCCACCCAGGGACGTAAGAAAAGAATTCATAAGGGAGAATTTGTTTTATCAGGGTTTTACCCAAAGTCTTTCGTTAAATGAATCTAACCAGCATCAGCCCTTCTCTGAACAGCCCTCCCACAGCTCCTGAACAGCACGCTATAGTTGCAGACAACCTGGTGCCGGTGCTTTCAGCTTAAATCATGTCCCTGCTCACCTGAAGTCTGAAATGCAGGATGTTCTTGGACACGAAGGAGGAGCACAAAGCCCAGTTCTCCCTCCTCCACCAGGTCCATGCCCTGTCCGTCCCATCTCTCAGAGACCCATGTCCTCGCAGCTGCTGTGTCTGATCCTGGGGTAGCTAATCCTCACTGCTCAGTCACTGCTCCATGGAAACATGTCTAAATTTGTGAGGTCTCCTTACCTTCAATGTCTGGTCTTCCCCTTATGGTCTTCCCCATATAAAGAAATCAAAGCCCACTGCATTGCAATATTTGCCTGTTTCCCTGCCGGTGCCAGCATCCCTTCCCCACCTGTGTCCCTTTGGCACACCCATGCCACGTGCCTCTCGTGCTCCCGGTGGTCAAATGCTGCCCTTGAGGGCTGAACTTTACTCATTATTTATTAGTCTCTGTTTTGTCGCATGAGATCACTGAGATGGTCCCCGTCTTTGGTGGCTATCCCTACCGTCATTTCATGTGCTCTTTGCATGCACCTCGCTTCTCCCGCTCCAAGCTGGAGGGCATCGTCCTACGTGTTGACAGCTCCTCTGTGATTCTTTTGCGCCGTGAACAAATCCCATTGATGGTCTGTGCCTTCATCCTTCCAGGTTATTGATCATACAAATTAATTAAACTGATTCCAGTATTGATCTCGATGGCAGTCTATATTTTGCAACCCAAACTGCTTTCATTTAACTACTTGTTCTCATCAATATCTCAGCCAGTTCTTTCTCCACTCGGGCAGCTCCATCTATACAACAGCCAATATCCCCGTAATGACCTTCCAGAACAGCCCTTGCCAATTCTTCCTCTTGTACAAACCCTTCTCTACAGCTTTCTAGAGTGTGAGTGCTTTTTCTTATTCTCCTGTCCGAAAAAAAGGGGCAATGCAGGCCGTGCAAAGGGTTTGGATATGGAAATAATCACGGCTGGAAAGAGGAAAACCAATCCCCATGTGCACAGCAGCTTTCTCTTCAAAAGACATCTCTTGCCCCATGCTGACTGTGATGCAGCTTCCCAGGGCAGAGCTCCCTGTTCCAGGCAAGCAACAGGCAGGGTCTCTGGAGACGCTGTGCTTGCTTCTCCTCGGAGGGTAAGGCAATATCTGTCCTCTCCGATTGCACTGACCTTTTATTGGCAATCACCACGTTTCTGTTCAGCAGAGGTGTCAGTTTGAATTTGTGTAACTCCCAGGGGTCTGATACATCTCTCTTCCTCCCCTCCGTAACTGAAAGAGAGCCTCTCTGCCTGTTTCCAGTTTATCATGATCCTCTGCCTTGGGACTGACACTGCAAGATCTATTAATTTCTCATTGCTCTGAGTTTAAAGTGAAGACCCTCTTGTAACCTACTCATAACCTTCATGGGAGAGTGGAGTATCCTTGCCAATTATCTCAGAGATAGCTTTATAAACTCATTCCCTCCAAATATATTTTACAGCAGGAATAACTCATACGAAAAAAGATTCACCTTCCTTTCAGCAATGTCACCGGAGTCACAGAAGATTCAGAAAAAGTCGAAGCACTAACAGGAGTCGTATGAAATCACACGCGCAGCCTCCTTGCTTCTTGTTTTCCCTCCACCATCCCTCCTGGCTGTCAGAGCTCCCAGTCACATCTTGAGCAAAAGAACCTACATTTCTAAGCCCTCGTGCTCTTTGACATCGTCAATTTGTCCTTACCTCCCTTCGGAAGAAAAATAAATGGGAAACTTCTTCATTATCTTCCAAATGAGATGTGAAACTGAGGTCCTGACCACTTGTGATCATTAGAAAAATCCCATGGCACCTCTTGCAAGAGCAAGACCATTAGCCCTGATGTCCTGGCAGAACTCCAGGTTGGGTGATTATAATTACATTTTGCCTGCTTTTGTAGCTTCAAAGGGATAAAACAACTTCCCTCCCTTGCTGTCTCTGCCTGTTGTACAGGGCAGGAGGAGAGGCCGCCCTGCTCCCCCCCGTGCATGTGTTGGGGGTTCCTCTGCCAGGGCAGGTTGAACATGGGTTTGCTTGGCCCAGGCAGGCTTTGGGAGAGACAGGTCATGGGCTGCTTCTCTCCCGTCTCTCTTTGCTTTTTTGGGTCTCTAGAAAGAGTCTCGTCTCTCCATGCCAGAAGCCCCCAGCCTGTGCACTGGCTGCATGCCCAGTAACTCTGCTGCTTGCTGCAAAAAGACCCCTTGGGTGATTTGCTGATAGCTCCCTGTGTTTTCTTGCTCCTGGACACGGCTCTGCTATAAAAATCTTCCGATACCCAATCTTGGTTTTCCATTCAGCCCATGACCATTTGTATTACGTGGGGTTGAATAACAAGTGCCTTCTTGCTATTGCACTTTCATTTTTGTCATGTTTTGAGTTTTTACAGCCATGCAATCAACCCAAATAACATGCCCATCTGCTCCAGGTGGAGGAGAATAAATCTTTACTAACTTTTTACATGTTTGCTTCTTGCACCTGTATCTAGGAGGTGTCTGTCTACTCCCCATAACCTTTTGGAGAGCCAGTTGCATTAAGTTCTAGGAGGACACTTTTAAATACAAGTTACGGGTCAGGATCCAACATCCACTGAAGCCAATACAAAGGTTTCTGGTGAGTGCCGTACCTGTTGAGTGAAATCCTAAGCCTATAAATAGCCTAGCCAGAGTTTGAACCATGCTGAGGGAGAGGAAACTAATTGGGCTGAATTGTTCTTCAGAACTGCCTCAACGGGAATTAGGCGTCTCCATCCCTTTGAGGACATGTTTCAAAAGCATTCAGGGGGCACTGTGAGCAGTATGTCATGAAAACAGGCAAAGCAGCTGACACTCTGTTTCTTAGCTGTGTCCTAGTCTTCAGAGGAAGCTTTTGGAAAGCCAGGACATCTCAGCTAGGTATTTTCAGGTGTGCATGTGTCAAAACAGTCCTAGTGCTAAGAACTGCCTCTGATCACTTGCTTTTAATGCAAACTGAGTTAGAGTGAACTCTCCAAATCAGTGCTGATCAAAACATATGTGGGAGGAAGGGGTTTTTTTTCAGAATAGCTACCAAAAAATTATTAAAGATTTTCCTGCAGAAAACATGAACTTCTTTGCAAAAAAAAAAAGTTAAAATCTGGATGGGCGGCAGGAGCTGGGATCCCAGTGCCTCCACAGCCCTTGTCCCCTTGGAGGAGGGGGTGAGCGGCCGCATGGCCCCAGAGCTGCTGCGCACCCGCGCCGGTGCTGTGGCTGTGGGGCAAAGCATGCAGCTGTGGATCTGCTGCCCTCTGGACGTGCCAGGAAGCCACCCGGCTCTTTAAGACCCTTCTGATTTCCATTTTAAATCCAAAGTTTTGGTCTCAGTTCATTCGGTCAGAGACTCTGGCTTTTTTGCCTGTGTTTATTTGCGCATTCGGCTGGCTCAGTATGTGTTTCATTTCCCTGGCTCCTTTGGTGTTTCTTTGAAGTCTGATTAGAGCAAATATGCAAACCACCTTTCCTAGTGGGAAATTCCTCCTGCAACCAGGCGGGTGCCAGCCTGGCTCTGGAGCAGCCAGCCCAGCTTGTCTGGGGGAGTGGGCCTGGGGCGGGGGGTGGCTGCCACCCTGAAGAGCCATGTACCAGCCAGGATCTGCAATGCCCATTCCCATCGGCATCACGCGTGGACTCCCACGCCGAGCCTGCACCACACAGATCTTCCTTCCCAACAGCATCATCTTTGTCCTTGAGCCATGCGGGGACAAGCAGCGGCCGTGCCGGCATGCGGGAGGGTGCAGGACTGGCATGGCGGAGCTGGGGCAGAGCAGGGCTCCCCAGCTCCGAGCTGGTGCAGGCTGCACCAGTCTGCATAGTCTGGCGAAGAACAACTCCCGGCGGCTGCATCCCTGCAGCAGATGAGCAAGCATTTCTGGTCGGGGCTGCCTCTCCCCTCTGTGAGGGGAGCCCAGGGGCTGCATCCCAGGTAGCCAAGCAGAGGGTGAGTGTGCAAAGTCATGAGGAATCCTTCATCGGGCTCGGAAAGCTGCTGCTCCCATTGTGCATAGGCACATTCTGGCATTATTTCTCCCTGCTGCATCCTGTAGCGGCCAAATACTGCGACAGAGAAGAACTTGTAGAAACAAAAGACATTTCTCCCTAAGCCAAGTGTCACTGGAAAGAGCTCAGGCTGCAGTAAGCTTTCACTCCCCTATCGCTCTTCATAATTAAGCTTTGCATTAATATCAGATGAAATTAATGCTCAAAGCTCATTCGCTATTAAGGAGGAGGGTGGCTGCTGTTGTGCATATGTGTTTAAAGCAGAGTTGTACCTGCTGATCTTGATGAATGGGTCATTTGTGCTCTGAGTTTTCGCTGGAAATGAGGAGGAGAGCACGCAGCCCCAGTGCTGATAAGGGATGCTGTTATTTTGTGTTCTGTAGCCATTTCTCCAGGAAGCCGTTGCTTCATTTGCATTGCTTTTTTAACCTTATATGCTCAGTGGGCCCAGGCAAGGCTTCTTTCTTCTTGAATTAAATGTAATCAGGCTGAGCAGCGAGGAAGAAATGATGAATGAGGACATCATTTTGGAAAACACATATCTCCTGACTGCTTATCTCAATGACATAAGAGGACTTGAATACAGTATGGAAAATAAATGCAGATGGGGGCTCAGCATATCATGCTGGAGAATAATAGCTCAGAGGGCTAGACCTGGCCAGAATCTATTTATTATTTAGGGCATTGCTGTTGTAATTTATAAAGGTTAATCACTAAAACTTTAATTCTCCTAGAGGAAAATGGCTGAAGAGCTCTGGCATTTGTCACGCTCAGAGCAAGAAGGGACCACGGCAATGAAAGAAGCAACCTTGCAGGGAGAGCCAGCGCCTGTGCTGACCCATCCAAGAGGACATCATCGTCCTTTCTACCTGCAACCAGCTCCAGTGCCAGCCAGGCCCACCGCAGGAGGGCTTTGGGGGCAAGGATGGGCGGCAGGAGGGTGCCTGCAAGGAGGGGAGGTGTCAGCGATGCACAAGGAGACTTGCAGGACTCTAGTTACAGCAAGGAGCCGTTGTCCTTCAGGGAGGGCACCGAATAAAGTCCCCGCACCTCACAAGAAGCTCATCTCCTGGCCACCCTCCCGGGCTGGCAGCAGCGACTCAGAAAATGTCACAGCGCATGAAGTCTCCAGAGGACAAGAGGAGAAAGGGACTCAAAATAAAACTTCTTGAAGTGGAAGAGCAGTGAGGTTGTCTCATCATTTCTAAGGCTACACTTTCAGCCCAGGGTGCGCTCATTAATGGCGCTATAAACCAGGTGAGTAAGGAGGAGAAGAAAGGGGGAATACTTGCCAAATAATTTGCTTTTCAAAGACTCCAGTGTACCACTGAAGTTATTTATTTGTGATGTGACTTCCTTTAGATAAAATAGGTCTGATGAAGTCTGGCCACGCAGAGCTAAAAGAGCATTTGAGACAGCTTGTTCAACACAGGTCAGTGTGTAATTATGGAAACGCTCACATTTTCATCTGGAGCAGAACAGGTCACTTTGCCATGACAAAAAAAAAGGGGCTTTTTTTGCATTGATAATATGAATTCCATAGGAAACAGAGTGCCTTTGCAAATTCAAGTCACCGAGCCGTGGCTGCGTTCTCATGAGGGAATGCTGCTCAGCACGAGAACAAGGAGTACGGCACATCCCAGAACAAGTCCAGGGAGAGTCTACATTAAGGGAGTATTAATTATGGCAAACAAAGATGGCAGAAAAGTCAGTGTTTAGAAAATAAATGGAGGGCTAGGCCCAGCTGAACCCATGTTCAACCTCAAACAACCCCCCAGACTTTGAACATTTGAACTCTGAGATTGGAGACAGTCTTCAGTGCTAATTGAAAAATGCTTATGAATGCAACACAGCATAGTATACTTGACCTCCATGTCAAGCGTATTTCATTGCGGAAAAAGCCTTGAACGTCGTGGGAATCCTGGCCCACCCACCGTCAGGGCTGCGCAGTAAATCAGTTTGCATTAAAGCTCATTGCCCCGGGAGCAGCCAGATTCCTGGCAGAGCTGAGGGAAGCATCCAGCCTTTGCTTGAAGGTTTGCAATATCTAGATGTGGGGGAAGAAGAGCTTTCGTTAGCAATTTAAGTCCTAAATGAATTGAATTGAAGGGGCTATTAATTAGCATCACTGTTTATGGGTATTGCCATAAGATTTTCCATTATTTCCCAGAGTGGCTGTTTTGCCTAGCTCATGAAATCCAGGTATCGGGACCCTCTGGGTCCTGGGATGCAGCCCTTCCCTGGGTGTGCTCCTCACACCACCTGTGTGGAAAAGGCACAAACGTAACTGCTGGGAACAATGTGAAAGCAGCAAAGAAAGCACTAAATATATTTATTAAATTTGTTTTATAAAACAATTTATTCTTGTTGTTGACCTCTGTCATTCCTGGGAGGCATAAGTTAGAGCAAGCCCAGCCTGGTGGTATCTTGCACTTGCCCGTGATACTGCGGGGCCGCTGCAACCCAAGCCTTGAGAGCACCTGGATGTAAAGCACTGATGTGGCCATGTGTAGCCTTCGAGTAACACACAGCTTCAGTTCTTCTGGAGAACAGGGGGTGGGATGGGGTTAAGCTGGGGAAGGACTCAGGAGCGCTTCTGTCCAAGGCAGCGGCAGCAGCAGCAGCAATCCTGCGGAGCAGGCGCTTGGCATCCCTCCTGACTGCAGCCCATGGCGGAGGGCTGGAGGATTTCGTTCAGAAAGCCTGTGGGTCCCTGAGGAACGGATGCTTAGGCCTATTGCAAAATGATGGATCAAGGTTTAGCAAGGCAAACTGAGAATTGGGACAGAACTGGTTTTGGAAATCCTTCAACGGCCTCCTTACCGAAAATGACAAATGACAATTATCCTTCAGGTATTTCTTTCTTTTCCTTTTTAATTTTTTTTAATTTCACTTTTAAACCATATGATTTCCAGTTTTTATTAGGTCTCCCCTTGTTTCTGATTTACTTTGGCAATTATCTGTAAGTAGGACTGCAGTGCCACGAACCCGAGGTGGTGTTCTGCCTGCCGAAAAGCCACTAAATCTTGGAAACTAACCATGAAATCTAAAAATAGAACAGAGACAATGGCTAGAGCAACACTTCCTCGGAAAAAGGGGTGGTGGAAACCTCAAACGCAATGAGTTGTTTGCCTCTAAAATGGTGTGTGACAAAGGAGAGGGTACCACTCAGGGTGCTCCCATCCTGCTGCCCTGGGCTCGGTGGGGGCACCCTCGCTGCCGGCACTGAGATTCAGCATGGAGCTGCCCTGAGAAAGATTCCACCCTCTCTCTCCCTCACTTTCCGTCTGGAAATTGGGACTAGAGATAGCACCTGCAAATCAAAGTTGGGCAGGGGATGCTTTTGGCAATCCTTATTTTGAAGGCCGCTGCACGGTGATCTCGCAGATCACGCAATAAACAGCAAAGCAGTATATATGACAAAGGGAACCTCTGGCTTATAAAACAACCCTTTTCAGAAGGGCCATAGAAACCTGTCAGGTGCTCATCCTTCAGCAGTGGCTGCTGCATAGGCCGAGGGCTCCTCACTTGCATGCAGAACAAAACCAATGTCTGCGAGGTAAGAACGTGCGAAGGGGAAATAGTCTCCCCCTCCATATTTGCACACTGGTCTTTAGATTGCATCATATAAATCAGCCCCACCAACCAAATGCGGAGTGTTCTGAAATATTGTATTTGCTTTGGATCAGTTCACAACCAGATTGCTTTTATTTTGTTTCATAAGAAGTTGAGATTGGAGACGTATGGACATGTTACTCTTTATGTTTGCATCTGCCACCCTGGCAGGAGAAAAATGGTTGCTTGGGTTTTGCAAACGTTCTCCAATTATTTTCCTAAAATGGCTTGGATGAAATACTGTTGGTTCATATAATTAGCTGAAATAATAAACTGGCAAGAGTTTGGTTTTGTTTCCTTTCGGAAGGAAAAATACTGCAATGAGCTCAACACCCTATAGTTCAACTTGGCACAAACTGTAATGCCACGATGCGAACAATTTGGGGCAGATCACAGTCCGCACCCAGCCCCAGTGGTGGTCCTGGGTGGAGGGACCTGAATTCCTAGTTCTCTGTCTCCCCTATGTTGTAGGTTTTCCATTCAGCTCTTGCAAAGGCAGTACTGCCAGGCTGGGTTTATTTCTGCAGAAAGGGATGTTTCCAGGCAGGCAAAAGGAGCTGCAGAAGACCACAATGCTTCAGGCGTGCATGTTCCTAACATGCCAGACAAGCCACCTTAGGTTCACCTTCACCTTTTGTTACCAGCATCATTATCCAGACAGACTGAAAACTTACTCCCGTGGGTGCCAAAGGACAATCCCCCAATGCATACAAGCAGAGAGACGCTCCCAAAGTGCAGCTACTCATGGGCAAGAGAGCGCTGCGGCAGCCCCAGTACGCCGGGCCAGAAATTCCTGGCATAATGGTGGGCAACTCGCTTTTCTCCTTAATCCTTCTTTCAGCCCTTGAAGCAATTTGGTGATTGTATTGCTCCCCTCAGGAGGAGGCATGGGTGCACTGGGCATGTTTGGGTCTGTTCCTCTGTTTGGGTCTGTCTCTGCATTGCAGCATCCGCTGGTTCTGGGGACCAAAAATGGAAATTGTCCTGTGACATACACAGACCTCTTCTGCTTCTTTTACCCGTGTTTAATAAAAGAAAGGAAGCAACAGTCTAAGTAGAAAATACTGCAGACTACTAAAATAATCTAACGTTGAGTCAGCTTTGGAAAAGATATGTGGGGTTTTTAAACGCTTTTGAACCTGACAGTACCAATTTTTATGCCTGACCTCTGCAACAACCCTGCCTGCCTTCCCACCTCTCAGCATGCCCTCCCTGCGCAACAACCTCTGCTCCTCCGTCCTGCGTGAGTTGTGTACTCTTGGATAGTGGATCAATCACCATAATAGCTGTTGTCTTCAAGGTTTATTAATGCTTTCCAACTGAATTCCTGTTTTCCTACTAATAACCCTACCAGTGGAACACTTTTGTGGACACGCAATTATTCATGTGGCAAACTTGCCACCCGAATGCCGGTGGGTAATTAGTAAGCCTTGCATCCAACTAGAAGCAAGTCATTTTTAATTTCTGCAATAGGCTTGAGGCTGGGATTATTTCAGTGCAGGCCTGCCTTCACTCCAAGCAATATTTAGGAAGAAAGAGCAGCTGGTGCATGTGGAGGGAATGAGAGGGGCACAGGGTGCTACCCATAGGGATTCGTTTGGCCTCACAGTTCATATTAGCAGGCTGGTCCCTGCACTCGGACTTGTGGAGCTGTAACTGGAAGGAGGAGAGGTCTGAAATGAAGGGGGCAAACAGAAGCTAGGGATTCGATACAGCTGCTGCCAGCCGGTATGAGGAAAAGCTGTGTCGAAAGAGGTGTGTCTTGGTGCTGGTGCAATGGAGTTTCTATGGGACTTGCGTGGGTCGGGCTTGTTCCTGCTTTGAGCAATAGCAGGTTAGGTAAAGCCATGCCAGAAATGCTTCTGCGGCAGCGATGGGGAGTTTGGCTGTGGAGAAAGCCGGGCTGGGTTTATTTATGCTCCTCTTGCTTAAGCAAAGCTGCAGGTATCACTTCACTAGCTCAGCTAATAGCTGCTATTTGTCCCCAGCAGTTCTCTCTAGATTTTGGTAGATAGGCAATGCTCGGGACTAGATACAACTGCTGGGCACAGCCCCAGTTCCCTGTGGTAGAGATAGATACAGGGCTGTATATGGACCAAAGATAGTACATGGTCTTTTGCATTGTTATCCTTTGTAATTTTAGTGTATATTATGTTTGGCAGTCAGAATAGTTGGCCAAGCTGGGAGTCAACTCTCTGCTTCAAAGTAGTGCAACTTGGCAGCTCTGTTTACCCTTTACTGGTTCATTTTGGTGGAAGCTAGAATTTGAGAAGCTTAAAAATTAAAAGAAAGAGTCTGATTGCTGTAAAGCATGGGTTTAACTTGTGGCTTTCTTTTTTTTCCTTACACTTTCCTTATTGGCCCCAGGCATGATAACAGAGCTATCCGTAGAGGCAGTGTCAGTATTTTTATGCTGAATGTAAAATTTCTCTGAAGAAGCCAGCACCTCTCTCAAATGCAGTATTGCTAGGGCCAACGTATTCCTCTTCCAGACAACTGAATATGGAAAAGAATGCAAAACGCGTTGAAAAAGCAGAACCTGTCAGTCATCCCTCAGCAGCTGTCAGCATCGGAAAGGATGGATGCAGAAGTCAAACACGGCCATCTTCAACCAGTCACTTGCGTGCCTAGCCTGAAGGTAACACCTCAGGAGGTGGGATGCAAACTCTTCTCCGGGATGTGCCGTGAATGTCAGGCTTTGCGGTTGAGCGGAGGTGCTGCTCTCCTACAGGGTGAAGTGGGGCTGCTGCCAGCACGTGACAAGCAGCTGGGGCAGGGTACAGAGAGGACAGGCATCCCGTGAGCCCTCCCAGGGCTCCTCACCAGCAGTGGGACACCTTCAGCCGGTGCAGGAGCTGGGTGTAGGGTTATCCTTGGGGAGACAGACATTCCCAGTGCTATGGTGCATCCCTGAGTGCAGCTTCTGCAGGAGGTGTTTGTGCTGGACCCGACCCCACCCCCCATGAGGAGGTTGGTGGCTTTGGCTCCCCATGAGCAGGGCTGTCACTGAGCCAGGTTGCCATGGCAACGAGGGGCTGCTGGCAATGGTTCCTACCTTTCTGCCCCAAGCACATACCAGAAAGCTCCTGCAGGGCTGTAATGACCCTGCCAGCACCCTCTTCCCCATCCATCTCCTCCAACGCGAACAATGCATGATAAATGCATCGCCCTGCACGCAGGATACAATCCTGACCATACCACATCAATCCACTGGAGACACTTTAGATGGCTTTTATTCTATTTGTTTCATTATGCTGTTATGGCTCTCCTCAGACACAGTGCTAATTAACTCAATCCCATCCTAGCAAGTCCTGGCTCCCACATCGTCTCCAGGGTTTCCAGCCCAGGGAATTGTAACCGACCATTTATCCCAGTAGGTTTAAATGGATGCTTTTCCATGATGGAGCTATATATAGGCAGAGGGACTCATGATTGCAGAGGTGCATTCAAATCTATAATTCAGTGTGTAGCATCCGAATTTGTATAGATTTTAAATAATTCATCACTGGGCTTCAATATTTTTAATCATTCAAATTAGGAATCTAGAATTCTGTTCTGCAGAGATCTAGTGTGTGTCACTGTCAGAGGTTAGCTCTGCTGCCCGTGTCCGTGCAGAGGAGGAGGAGTTCAGACAAATTAAGTCAGAGGAAGGGACTGACAGCAAAAGAGACGGGAAAATTTGTGACACATAAAAATGCCGTTAGAGCCTCTCGTCAGCTGTGGGCTGGGTGATGCTGGTACGCAGTCCAGCAGGATGCAACTACCCAGCTGTTGGGAGACTTAATTAGCAAAGACCATTGTTTGGAACTGCAGGGTTAGACCATTTGCATGGCCAAGGCAAGGTCTTTGGGATTCAACCCATGATGAGCTTCCAGTGCTTGGGGACTGTCTACATGTTGTCCCCCTGTGCTGTATGTGGATTGCAAACCGCTGGAGGCAGTGAGATGCTCTTGCTCTTTGCTCTGTCCTGCCAACACAGACACTGGTACTCATTAGCAGTGGTGGACTCTCAGTCACAGCTGGTAGAGACCTGAGGTTTGGCAGATTCCCAGCCCCACTGCAGCACTGCTGAGTCCCACTGCAAAGGGCTGGTTCAGGAAGATGGACCCATAGCTTCATTTTGTAGCTGCATGGTTTCTGGTCTGGATCTGCCTCTCCCCCTTTATTTGACCCAAAGGAAGTCCTTGAGAAGGTGCTCCAGGACTGATGAATCAGGAGGGGGTCTGTGCGCAGCATCTCCCAGACGATGAGATCTGCTCAGCGTGTCGAAGGTTATCCCAGCCACAAAGTGAGCTGGAGCCTTTTGTCCGAGCGACAGTCTATTTATGGGAAATGCTGCTGTTCAGAAGGGGGCCGATTCTGCAAGGGCCCAACCCCTATTCGCCTTGAAAGGAGCAGGAGGCACTCAGCACCTCTCCTAGGATCTTAGCACATCGCACAGGGTTGAAACCTTTTGTCTCCCTCTTGGTTTTATGCATTACAGTCACATTATAAAGAAGTCCTGCAGAACATTCAATTACTTACTGCACAATTATAATCATATTTGTATACCTATAAGTAGGTCACCAGTCTCTTAGGTTAATCAATTATAATGGCATTCACACCAGTTTCTTTCATAAATCACTGGCTTTTAGTGTATCCACTGAGATAATGGAGGAAAACCATCTAATTTTGATCTAACTAGAATGAAATGTGAACGTACATAATTTGCTCTTACAAAGTGTATCTAATGTTCTCTACATCTGTATTTACTTGTGCCGTTCGTGCTGCGTATCACTTAAGTGGCAAAAAACACAGAGGCGGCTGCACTTAAAGCTAAATGACCTGGTGTAATACAATTTATCTGCATTTATTTTACATTGTTCATCATGACAGATATTTTAATAACCCACTTCTGATGGCTGATACACTGATTACCAATCACACAGAAATTTGAGGCCCAACAGCAAGATTGTCTGGTGTGCTGCAAGAATATTTGTTTTGCCCTGTAAACTAAGCAGTTAAGTGGAGAGGGAGGACTTTACTCAGGCTGGAGGGTGTGAAGGCTTTAGGACATAGCTGAATGCCACCAAACAGTGAACATCTGCTGAGCTACCGACATGTAGCTGCTTTAATGCCTACCCGAGCTGCAGCTTTCAGACATCTCAGTGAATGGATAAATCATAGCTGCAGGGTTTCTCTTTTCTGGCCCCTTAACTTTGATGCCTCAGCGACCCTCAGTGCTGGTCTGGGGCAGTCCTTGCTTGACCGGCTCCGAGGAAGTGGGATATATGTTGTGAAGTACAACGTACATGTTGCCCAGAGAAGCCGTGGCTGCCCCATTCCTGGAGGTGTTCAAGGCCAGGCTGGACGGGGCTTGGAGCAACCTGGGCTGGTGGGAGGTGTCCCTGCCCAGGGCAAGGGGTTGGAACTAGATGATCTTTAAGGTCCCTTCCAACCCGAACCATTCTATGAAGTATGGAGCAAGACCTAGACCTCTACTACCAGATCTGGCCAATCCCAATTTGACTGGAGAAACCGCAGAGGAGAGCTATGGAGATGTTCAGGGGCTTGGGATGGCTACCCTGCAAGGCTCTGGCTGATAGGGCTGGGCTGGTTTGGACTGGTGAAGGGGCAAGTCAGCAGCAGCCTGCAGCTGCCTGTACCCGAACTCTTCTTGGAAAAGACAAATGATGTTACAAGGGGCAACAGCAGCTTGGGAGGCTCAAACTGGGCATCAGGAAAGACCTCTTCCCTGTGACAGAGATGCATCCCTGGTCATCTGCTGGTGTTGTGGCATCTGCATCCTGGGTGGTTTTCATGCCCTGGCTACACAAAGCCATGGCCAAGCTCATAAAGTGCTGGTGACAGCCCTGCTTTGAGGGGGAGGTTGGATGAGAGGCTCTGGAGATCCCTTCCCACTGACACTGCTGTGATCCCATGTTTCAGTACCCCTGAAAATGTGTTCCAGAAGGGTGACACAATGAGGTGTCAAGAAGTTGCAGACTGATCCCTCATCACCTATGCTGGCAGGGAGGTAGAGGGTCTGGTATCAGCAGAGACCATTCCCTGCCATGAGCATGACGGTGGACTCGTTGCAAACAAACTCAATGTCTGAGAGATGCGGTGGCTCAGACCCCTTGCCGAGATGCAAACCACTGCTCTCCATCCAGGCCCTCATGGAGCAAATGCAATGCAAACCAGCTGCAGCTCTCTGTCTGCGCGAGTGCCTGCCTAGGCATCCCTTTGGCTGCCAGCCTGGAAAATGCCAGTGTTGTTGGAGAGGTGGTGATGCAGGGACCGCATCCTCAACAAAACCAGTGTGCAAATTAAACCGAGAGCGGGCTGCTGGGACTCACCTTGCACAGAGTTACTGACTACTCTGGAAATGAATTATCAGTTAGGAAATGGTTTCTGCTTAAGTGCTGCCTGTTTTGGAGCAGTGGAGCAATTTTCTGCCTATTTCCAAACAAGACGTGAAAGAGCCTGTTTCCCAACAAGACCTGAAAGAGCTCAGCTGTGGGAGATGGCAGCTCCTTGGGTCTTCCCCAGGTCCCAGCAATGCTCCCTCTGCCTAAATCAGTGCTGCGAGCTTCAGGCTTGCTCTGGGCGTGCTGCACCTTCTGACTCGCTTCCACAGTGTGAGCTCTGCGTCCCCGCAGACTCCCTGCTAGCGAACGGGGCTGCTGGCATACTGCTAATCCCAAACCAGCTCATGAAGAGGAGCTGACAATGGAGCTGGGTGGGAATTGCCCTTTTTTTTTTTTCCCTCTAACTTTAGTTGCAGGCTTCTAGTAAAAATAACCTTATTTTCAGAAGCTGTTGCCACCTGAGAAAGGAGTAAACTGTGTTTTCAAACCCCTCTTGTGAGGGTTTTTGTGTGTGTTTTGCAGAAAACCAAGGATTTTTATACCTGAATAGGTTTCTGCTTTTCTGATGGAAAAAATAGAAATTTTTTAATGCAGGGGATGCTTGCTGTTTGTTTTTGACAAAAAGTGGCTTTTTTTTTCCTTGAAATTGTTTACTGACAAAAGATACTCCATCTACTGTGGCTTGCCCAACTGGAAAGCCTGGCTCTATTAATGTAATTATTTACTGGTTTGTTTGCAGTAGCAGCAAGAGCCCTTGACCCATCCATGTGCCCGTCGGTCTTAGGCGTTGCGCCGGTTCCCATGCAGATTTGGCAACTGTGCCCAGGGATGGCAATGTGGTGGGGTGAACAGGATGGGGATGGCACCCCGGTTTTGGCAAGCATCCTTCATGCCCCAGCACGCACAGCGTGGGCAATGGGAAGGGGTGCCAGCACAGCCCTCCACGTCGGCCATGCCGCTGCTCGGCTCTGCTCTGGAGAAGCGTTTGTGAGGATTTACGTGTGTCGGGCTCCTATTTTAGGAGGGAAATGTGTCAGGGATCATAAATGTTCAGTGATTTACGCTCTCTGGTTTGGGTGCCTTAGCCCCAGGAGTAGATAAATTGTGGTTTAACGTTTTATTTATGCTTTCAGGGAATTTAGTGTCTTTGGAAAGCAGCAGGTCAGTAGCCCTGGAGGGAAACTGACTCCCGGTGGGATGGATAACCTGCGGGAAGGGCTCTGGCAGCACCCCGGTCGGCTCCCTGCACCCACTCTGCACAGGGCACTGAGGAAGGTGTTGAAAAGCAACTTAATTCTTAAATTGTTTTATATCCGAGTAGATGGTTTTAATCTGTTTCTATTTCTATAGGAGTTTGAAAGTCCTACAAATCTGAAATGACAGCAGATGGCACAATAGAGGGTTTAGCCGAGTTTTAGGTATGCAGACGAGTTAAATTAATTAACAGTAATCTCTTTAAAATGTATGGCAGGGTAACACCAGTCTGGTCTATAGAAAGATTCTTTGGGACTTAATAAAGGCCTGGGAGTAATTAATTATGCAATATCCTATGGTTAAGCAGATGATATCGGCCATTCGGTGGGTAGCGTTTGGATTTGCCATTTTCCAAAGAGGATCCTTTGTGTTTGCTGCATGGAGTCGCTCTGCGCCCTTGTCTATGAGGGGTGTCTGTAGTCCCCAAAATTCACGTGTGGATCACAGGTGTAATCGCCCACACTTCGCTAGAGGGAAACTATTATAACATAAAGCATGCAGGCTCTGAGCAGGTACAGTTACGAGGGAAAATGGAGTATTTTGTTAAGAACACATAGTTAGCTTATTACCTTATAAGCACCTATCTAAGCTCTGTGCAATTAATGAAACACGATTTAAAGCAAAAAGGATTGGTACCAACCAAACTACTGCACTATAAGCCTTTCTAATTATGCAATAAGATAATGTCCACCAGATTAAAATTTTAATTAGCTCAATTTAGAAATAGAAAAAGCATTAGGCTTCTAGTTCTGGAACACCTAAAATGACCTCAAGGGGGGGCGGAAATTGAAAATGAGTTGAGCATTATGCGTGTCTGCTGTTTTCTGGGAGACGTCAGCAAATCCCAGTGGGTTTGGGCTCCTGGGTTTGCTTGCCAGAGGCCATCCGGGGGAGCTGAGGGGGCCCAAGCACAGGGATGCCCTTGGTTTTCCCCAGCACGTGTTTCCAGCCCCAGCTGCCTGAAGTCCCTCTGGCTCTGCTTTCAGAAGGGGGAAATATGCTGCCTATAATGGGGACTTTTGTTCCTTTTTGTTTTTTTTTCCTCTTTCCTTTTCCCTATTCATAGATTTAAAGGCCAAAACAGATCATTAAGTCCAACTAATCCTGCATCCTGCATGACAAAGGCCATCCCGCCCATCCCCTAATTCCTCAATACCATGGCCAGCCATGACCATGTGATTATACCCCCTCCTGTAAATGCTCTGAGAGCCTCCGTGTGCTCCAGACACGGAGCAGGACCCTACTGAAAACACTCAGTCTTGATTTAAAGACTTTAAGCGGCAGATGATTTATCACATCCCTCATGAAACCACTCCAATGCATAATTACACTTACAGTAAAATAAGTCATTGGGGCTAAAAGCGTGGGGAGCCATAACATGCAGAGTGCAGGGTATACAGTTGTGTTTGGTTACAAGGTAAGGAATCCAACAAATCTTTTTTATGTCTTTTCAGGGAAGAAAAAAAGTCTTTTGAACCATTTGCACAACACAGAAGCTCTCCAGCCCATGCCTTGAAAGGGCTAGAGGTTTGCTGGGGAAGCTCTGAGGAGAGGGAGTAATAAAGAAAAGAGGGTTTTACGATGCAAGGTTGAACTTTTATTGGAGGGGCTTGGCCAGCTCCTAGTCCCATGGGGGAAAGGAGGAGGAACTCGAATGTAGTGGTTTTGTCTTTTGGAAGGTCAAAGCCATTCCATACAATAGCAAAGTGGCATAAGTGAAATACGCTTATTCCTCTGTCACGGCTTTCAAAAATGGAGGAGGGGAGGAAGTCCCAAACACTACATTTCATCAAAGCCCTGAAGGTAAAAATGATCTGCTGGCTTGAAATTCATCTTAATGAGCAAAATCCAGCCAATGGAACAGGGTGCAGATGAAAGTGACAGATGGGATCATTTAAAGTTTGATTCTTTGCATGAAAGAAAATAATATTTTTGATAAGTTATTTTTCTTCTGGTTGTTATAATGTTGTACATAGTGTCACTGCTTCCCATTGCCAGTCCCAGGTGTCTGGCAGATTAATTTATCCAAGGTGTCTTGAAAATTCAGAGTTAGAGGGAGCTCCTGGAACTCCTCAGCTCACGTAAATCCACAGAGTTGGTCCAACAGCCAGTGGCAAGTGGGGATAGTCTCCTTTGCCAAGAGGGTTTTTTTTGCTTGGTAGGGACTGCAAGCAAAGACACGACAGTTTATAACCCAATGTGTGCTTCGAGTGTTTTAGTTAACGGAGGGTGATGGTGGATTGCTCCCAAAAACGTGTAAGAGCGCAGACCTGTTGGGGAAATACATTTTGGTGGAAGTCCTGTGGGGCAGGGTGAGTAATCCTGGGTTGGACAGTCTCAAGGAGAACCTGTCCTGCACCAAGGTTTCCCCACAGGGCTGGCTGCAGCAGGCAGTGCTTCGGGAGCTCAGCCTCTGAGGCTTCGGGTCTGAAGCTGTCAGAGTTCAAACCTCTAAAAATATGAGCAGGCATCAATCAGGCAGGTTGCAAGAGCATGTAGAAATGTATCAGTTTGTTCCCAAATATCTTTCAGACACAAACAACTGCAAGAATTTACCACTGCTATATAAAAATATCGCCTGGGGCCCAGGCGAGTCTGTAAAAGCTCTGTGCGGTTGGAGGATGCATTTCCTTGTAGGAGATCTGCTGAATTTTGATGATGAGAGGTGCTGTCATAGACCTCTTAGTATGGAGGGCAATATTGTTATGTGTTGCTTATCTTTAGTAGGGAAAGATGAGCAGGAAAAGACGCGGAATCAGCCCCATGCAATAAAATAATAGCTGTCTCTGCCATCTCTTTGCACAGGTGATTTTTGCTACAGTCATCTATTGCATGCACAACATCTGTGTATAATAGAGCGTACACACAACAGCAGCGGGCCCTGCCACTCATGACAGGGCAGGAACAAAAGCATTAACCTTCTCTCCTCTGCCCACGTGTTTTCCAATTAGCTCAATTAGCAGTTAACAAAGGTTCCAGACAAAGGAGAGGTCATTTGTTAGGTTCTCTTATTTAAGCAGTGTTGGACTAGATTTTACAATCTACATGGCAAACGTTTGACTACGCAGCCATCAGCCTGGAGGATGGAGAGCTCACAGTGGCATCAGACGGGCGAGGGGGAGCTAAGGCCATGGTGGGACTGCTGATCCCCAGCCATCCCTCCTGGGGGCCTGCAGCATCCCGAACAGGCTGCCCAGGGAAGTGTCTGAATTGCCATCCCTGAAGGTATTTAAAAGCCGGGTAGATGTGGTGCCGAGAGACATGGTTTAGTGGTGCTTTTGGTAGTGTTAGGTGGATGGTTGGACTTGATGGTCTTAAAGATGGTGATTAAAGGGCTGGAGCCCCTCTGCTGTGAGGACAGGCTGAGAGAGTTGGGGGGTTCAGCCTGGAGAAGAGAAGGCTCCGGGGAGACCTTAGAGCCCCTTCCAGTCCCTCAAGGGGGCCTACAGGAAAGCTGAGGAGGGGCTGTTGGCAAGGGCATGTAGCAATAGGACGAGGGGCAATGGTTTTAAACTAGAGCAGGGTGGGTTTAGATGAGACATGAGGAAGAAGTTCTTTGCAATGAGGGTGGTGAGACACTGGAAGAGGTCGCCCAGAGAGGTGGTGGAGGCCCCATCCCTGGAGACATTGAAGGCCAGGCTGGATGAGGCTCTGAGCAACCTGATCTAGTTGAAGATGTCCCTGCTGACTGCAGGGGGGTTGGACTAGATGGCCTTTAGAGGTCCCTTCCAACCCAACACATTCTATGATTCTATGATTCTAAAGGTCCCTTCCAACCTAGATGGTTCTATGAACCCTACTCCAAAGTGCTAAACAGAAGGCTTGAATGAGGATGGGGCCAGTCCATGCTGCTCAGCCCTCTCTGGCCAAAGGGGCGCCCACAGCATGGAGCAGGTACCCCCACATCCCAGCAAGGACGGATCCGGCCAGGGCACACTAATTGCAGGGGCACTCCCTGCCGGGCAGCTCTGCGTCAGCTGGGAAGAGAAGAAAGGGATTGTAAGGAATTTCTTCAGATGTATTCCAGCAGCGGATTAAAATAGCTGCTACTATTTTAATCTGGGGAAGTGTCAGCTCAGGCACATCATAGNACATGCCCTTGCCAACAGCCCCTTCCCATCCTTCCTGTAGGCCCCCTTTAGGGACTGGAAGGGGCTCTAAGGTCTCCCCGGAGCCTTCTCTTCTCCAGGCTGAACCCCCTCAACTCTCTCAGCCTGTCCTCACAGCAGAGGGGCTCCAGCCCTCCGATCATCTTTGTGGCCTCCTCTGGCCCCGCTCCAACAGGTCCATGTCCTTCTTGTGCTGAGGGCTCCAGAGCTGGACTGCCAGCCCCACATGCGGGACTGGCAGCATCTCCCACAGAGGGCATTCAGGGAGCAGCCGGTGCCTGCAGCGAGGAGAGCACAGGGATGGCCACCAGCACCCTGGGGAATCCTGGCCCTAGGCCAAGGGACCCGACGGCTAGAATTTAGCATTGGGAGGTATAAATTCATATTTCCCTGGTTTTCTTTTAGTTATGGCGAAGTGTTGTAATGCTGTGGACCCTAAGCGTTTTCAGGAAACAACGAGAAATGGTTGTGCTCAATATTTATTTACATCCAGCCCAGCTGGGCATTGTCTACTGAATTCTGTCATGGTAACATCTAGATTTTAAATGTTGATTTTTATTTTCTTATTCCAGAGGTTTTAGTGTAATATAACACAAATATTCTGTTTCCCTGTGGACTTGTGGCAGAAGAGGAGGGGGCTGCAGAGAAAGGTGAGCTTTCTCTTTTTTAGGAGTCTTTTTACACATAACTGGAAAATGAAACTCTTGCTTTGTCCCTCATTTTTATTTTCGAGGGGGATGTTTGCTGTAAGCCTCTCGCAACTGGCAGAACTAGATTTGAAATAAAGAAAAAAATATGTATCTTCACGTCTTCAGAAACTGTGAATTCTTTATCCACTATCCCTGGTAAATCTGCTTTTGCAAAAATCTCACTGCGAAACGAGCGTTGCTTTGTTTCACTGGGCTGCAAGCTCGCTCCCTGAAGTTTCATCAGCCCTGCTGCTCGGGAGGCTCCGGGAAGAAGCTGGCTTCAAAGCTTCCTTTTTTTATATAATTTGGTAATGCTCAAGGTTCTTTTTGCTAATGCTTGAGGTTCTTTTTGCTTTCCCTTCATTTATTCTTTTTTCTTATAGGTAGTTGTGTGAACTCATCTGTGGAAATTTAAAGACCTCTCCCTGCCATTATTTTTTTTGCTCCTGTATCTGATCCCCTCTCACACAGGTTAATCCCACAAGACTCTGTTGCCCGAATTCAGCATCAATCTCAATAAGCAAATATTTATACAGCATCTGAGGTGCAGTCTGTACAGAGAATGACACCAAATTAAGTTAAATCGATATTAACTACTCTAGGATTGAAGAGCGTCCAGGCAAAAGAGTGGTACCCATTTAACTAAATCTGTTTCAAAATCAGTGTAAATAAACCGGAATAATTTCACTGTGAAGGGCAGATTTCACCTTTCATATTTCTTGAATGCCTTTGGACCAAATCCAACTGTATTTACTCCGCACAGGACTAGCTATTGAGATAGCATTAGGAAATGTTGTGTCTTTTCCCACTGTTCCTTTCAGGGCCACATGAAATGATTTCCCCATGGTTTTAGGAAGATGCAACAAATATTTGTACAAGTCCTTTAACAACCTCTCTCTCCGGCATGAAACCACTGCTGAAGTCCACTCTATGTTACCTGAGTTCGTCTCTTACGTACATTAATTGGGCAAATGATGCAGGTTTTATTCTAAAGTAGGTCAGATACACCAGGTTTGCATTATATATCTTGGAAGTGGGCACAAAATGTCCCTTGGACCATATGGCCTGCAGCCCTGGGCTTCGCTGGCTCACACCCTTTCTAATTCCTCCTAATCTGCTCATAAGCACCTCCAAAAGGGTGCTTCACACAACTCTCCAGTAATCTCTCTCAATGTCTGGTTGCTCTTTAGCTTTAATGCCAGATGGTATTAATATACCCATCACTGTAATTATTCAGACAAGCAAACACTGGCAGGAGCGGTCCCCACTTCCCACTTTTCCCACCGAATCAGAGGCATACTTGAGAGAGCCCTTTCCATTCCCTGGAGTTGTCCCAGGCTGTCCTCATCAAAAGGGAATGTGATGTTTCAGCAGTTTCTCAGCCAATTTCATGCTGGGATAAGAATTGGTGGTGATGGGACAGTATCATTTATTCACTCTCTGCCTGTTGTCCAGAAGCTTGGTACATGTCCAGGTGCCAGCCCCACATCAGGTCCTCCTAGAAAACCTTTCACAGGACGGAGATCTATGTGTGAAAAGGAAATAGTGCCGATACCTTGTATTGAAAGCTAGCCTGCCTCTTGTCTGGCTCCAACTGATGGTAGAAATCCAAGATTTGCTGCAATGAACAGCCCGGATGGATGGTTTCTGATGCCATGTCCTGGGAAGGAGGTACTTCTGAAAGCTCCCTGCACCCAGAAGCTCTGTGCAAATACCTCCCAGCAAGTCCACCTTCCCCTGTGTGAATTTTGCAAAGTTTCTTTAGTGATCAGTCAGCAGCAAAAAGAAACTGTAAGGGATTATCCTGCAATTATCTTGCAAGGTGGGTCCCTTGAGTTTCCAGGTCTTTGGCTCAAGCTTTTAAAGGCTGCCCAGTTTCCCACACAACCAAAGAGCTTTGGGCAGTGTTTGTATCCAGGAAGGCAAGATCTCCATGTAGAGATAACTGCTAGATCAGTTCAACAGACGGAAAAAAACATAGGTGCTCTTGGACACCTCAGGCTCTCCAAGACCCATCGCATGATCCAGAGCGAGATGTTACGCCCGCATCAAGCGTGCTTGGTTTTAGGAATAAGTGGCGGTGATGCTATAGTGACATGAAGCAAGGCTTTGATGCCCACATTACAAAGAATATGCAAACTTGTATTATTCCTTTGATTAGCTGCTCTCTGATATGTCAAGTCCATGAATAATCAAGCCTCATTTTCTAATTAGTTTTACTCATCACCCTGCTGCTCCATGCCTTTGCTCATTTGCATACCCTTTTCCTAGATAAAGGCCTTATTCTGTGAGGTGCTAGCAGAGCATCTGTCCCTCTCCCACCACAGCATTTCGTTGTCCCTTTGCTGGCTGTTTCCTTGGCCCTGCTTCTCCTCCTGTGGAATGACCATCTCATCGCCCTGTTCCACTCTTTCTGAGCCCTGTTTCCTCAGGGAACAGGGCGGTGTCTTCACACTGTCTGTCTCCCAGTGATAACTTTTGACTCCATAATCCAGTTTTACCCAGCCTCAACAGAAAGCTAAAACTATTAAAGTCCTGGGTTTGCCCAGGTCTCACGGAAGTGGTGGGGGGAGAGGTCCTTCTGGGGCAGTGAAGGTCAAGGCTGGAGCATCTGCTCCATTGCCTTGAGGACCCAGGATGGGGAGAGTGGTTTTGAATGCTCTGGCCGCAAACCTGTTCAGCCATCAGCCACTCCAGCAAGAGAGAAAAGTCCATAAAAGAAAGCTGCAGCAGTTGGGCTGGCGGCGGTTGTGTTTGTTATTCTAATTAATGCGCTATTTTTGTGATACAGGAGGCTTTTCTGTAGTTATTTCATTTATCTTCTCCCCCTTCCCGCACAGGTACTGTAAGAAGCAGCATATTACAAGGAGATTTAGCAAAGCAAAGTTAATGGCTCGTTTGCATTTATTTTAATCAAGTTACTCTAATTGTGCTATTGTGCAAATATAGCTTCCCCTCTGATTTGAGAATGGCCTCATCCTCCCAGCAGCTGTGGGTGCCCCAGCAGCCGGGGTTACTCCAGCCTGCCACAGCCCATTCCTGCCCCTCTGCCTGTACCCGGCGGGCACTGGGAGCTGCTCTGGTTGAACGGACACCAAACCTCGATCCTTTCAAGAAGCTGGAGGCATTAATGCCTAATAAAGCTCAGTTTTACACACCGCAGCCTGCTTACCTCAAAGCTGATGTGTATTTTCTTTTTGTTAGGGCCAAGCAGTCACCATTTGGCAGCCAAACGGAGGTGAAATTCAGACGCTGTGGAAACAAAGGTCTTCAGAAAATAGACAGGAATGTGATGATCAGTCCCACAACAAAGAGCTAACAATAGTTTCCTAAAGCTGCAAAGATCCATTTAGGGCTTGAGTCAGGAGGCGTTGCATTGATCTGTCCCTGGGCAAATACCTGGTGCCTCTGTGCACAAGTGCCCGCCTTTCAAAACGTTTCCCTGGGTAAATACGGGGGGTTCAGCTCAAGATGAGATCCTGCCCCAGCTCAGCTTGACCCTGCTTTCGCATCCGCAGCAGCAGGAAGGGGCTGGGAGTGGAGGCACTGGGTGGGAGATAAGAGGAGCAGTGGCCACAGCCATCTGCTCATCCGGGCACACACACACAGAGGTGGGGGGATTCCCTGTGTCAGCAGGGGAGAATGATGGTGCATGGGGAGAGGGAACGAGGTCCATATGTTTGGGGTCCGTGGGGATACCACGTGCCGGGAAGAAGGCAGAGGGGTTTTTTCCACCGCCATTACTAGGCGCTTGGCATTTTTGCTTGACCTCTTCACTCAAACCAGCTGCTGCGCCAGCCGTTGAAACTTGCCCATGCTGTAAAACCTTAACAGCTCTGTTCTGTCCTACTTTTATCTCGTTCAGGGTGATTTTCCTTTCTTTAGTGCCTCAGCAAATGTTTTGTGTCCCTGGATCAAAGTTAGGGAGCATCATTTACATCCTGCGGGTGAGAAGGCAGCAGACTGGAGACCATCACTCATCGGTGAAAGGATGATCATTGTTTGTTTAGCCTATTCCAAAATAATGGCTCTGCTGGGAACACCAACACAGAATGCATCATATCTTTTATAGTATATATTAATTTAGTGTAGACATTAGGCCGTCATTATTCCCTTCTTTTAATTCTCATGTATAAGCATTCAGGATCGGTTTTAGCCCAGCACACATCTTTGTTATTTCATAATGTAAAATAAATAAAGCTGGAGGCAAATGTATTTTTTTTTATATAAACGACTGTGTGAGAGTGATGGATATAAAGCACAGAAACGTCTTTATAATTTTAAGGCTTGAATTTCAGAACACAGCGTTTTCATTAAATGGTGCAATCCATTCATTTTGGAGAGACAGATATAAACAGAAGCAAATTAACTCAGTAGTTCTCATGCCTAGAATCTTTGTGATAAAATTGCCTATTATTGTGAGTGTAAATGTTTTCAAAATATTAGAGACAACTGGAAAAAAATAGGAAAGACAGGATAGGTTGCTCAAGGATGAAAACCATAAAGACATCCCTTCTGAACACCACACGTACCTGGTGAAACCACTTAAAGTGAATTGCAGGAGCACCGTGAGAGGAGGAGAAAGGAGGCAGGCCATTTTTTAACATTTTTTTTTCTTTTTATGATGGATAAAGGTCTGGGAGAGTGTTTTCAAATTATTTTCTTGGCTGTCTACTGTGCATATTAGAAAATTCAGCTCCTGGCTGGTTGGCCAGGCAGAGAAATGAAGGCATCGCAAGGAACAGGGGAGAGCTGAGGCGCTGCGCTGGGGGAAACTGCTCCTTCCGCCTGCTCTGGAGGGGAAGGAGAAGCTGGGGCATTTCCAGCCCTACCTGAAATCATGGATTAGTGAGAGGGAAGGAGTGCTGCAAGATGCAGCACCTCCGTGTCATGCCTGCAGCTGATCCCACTGGTTAGACATCAGAGCGTGTCAGTTAAACTGGTGGTGGCCAAACCCCAGGTCCTGCTCCAGCTGTGGACAGAAGGACACCAGGGATGGGCTGAAAACCTCCTTTAGCCAGAAGTCTCATCTTATATTTGATTTTTCTCAGTCACTGGCAAGGCTGCAGCTTTCCCAGACACGAATTGCCACAACATCAGTTGCACCCAAGAGAGAAAAACCCAGGCTCGCTTGCTGTGCTGTGCTCCCTGGCCCTGCTGGGCAGTTGGCATGTGTCCTGGTTTGACCGACACAGGACTTATTTCTCTTCTAATGCTTGGCAAAACTACACTTTTAGAAGACTCTAGTGTCTGAATTTGGGAAAATACTTACTTTATAGCCAGCTATGGTGTGCGGGTTCCAAGGTCTCAGGGTTTCCCAGCTCCCCAGGTGCAGGGACGAGGAGGAGCAAGACCTGGGCACTTGACCCAAGCTGGCCAGCATGGTTATTCCATACCATGAACGGCACATTCAATAGAAATTAGAAAGTTTGCTGAGGAGTTCTCTCTCTCTCCCTTGCTGGCTGCCATCCTGAGCACTCCTTGGGCCGGTGCCGGAGCCCTGAGCCCTTCCCTTCCTCCCGAAGCCGCAGCGCTCGCAGGGTCCCACATTGGCTGTCCCTGCGGGGAGTGCACGGCTGCTGCTGGGGAATGGGCTGGGTGTATTCTTGCATATTTTATATTCATATTGGGATCAATACTGGTTCTTTAGTGTTATTAATGTTAATTACTTACTCTTATCCTATTAAATCTGTTTATATTTCAGCCCTTGTGTTTCCTTGTTTTTCCCTGATTCTCCCTCTCGGGTGGGGATGGGTCATCGGGTGAGAGAATAATTGTCTAAACAACAATAAATTGCTGTGGGTTTCTCAGACCACAGCAGCATGTAGCGGGTAGGTGGTCAGCACGGTGAATGGTGAACGGCAGCTTTGGAGCCGGGCTCAGCACCGTCGGGGTGAGCACCGGTGTGTTCCCACCAAGCCGGGGCGAGCACCGGTGTGTTCCCACCAAGCCGGGGCATTGGTGTGTGGTGTGGGGAGAGAGTGCGTCTTGGCACGTGGCGGGGCCAGCAGTGGAGGGGCTGGCTGGCAGCACGGCAGGCGTGCGCTGCCATTAAACTGGGCATTCCCTGCTGGAACAACAGCCTTCACCCTGGGCAACCCGGGGTGAGAACCATTACCAGGCCAGGCACGGACTGCATCTTATCGATGCTTATAAATACTTCAAGGGTGGGTGTCAGGAGGATGGGGCCAGGCTCTTTTCAGTGGTGCCCGGCCACAGGACAAGGGGCAACGGGCACAAACTTGAACGTAGGAAGTTCCACCTAAACATGAGGAGGAACTTCTTT
>VWZL01000311.1:13551-37089 GCA_013396915.1 Stercorarius parasiticus | reverse complement strand
CGGGACGGTGATGGGCATGATGCTGGCGGGGGGAGCTCGGTCGGTACCGACCACCCCCGCAGGGAGCAGGCAGCAAACCGGGGTGCAGCGGGGGCTGCGGGAGCGAGACTGGCCCCGGGGGGTGGCATGCCTTGAGCTCTGGGTAGCAAACCAAACCTGACCCCTGTTTTCAGTGGTGTCCCGCGGGCTGTGGTGACGGTAACGGCTGGTGGAGAAAGCCCAGGAGTTCCTGCAGGGTGACGCAGGAACAGGCCTGGCAGCCCCACGGCTCGGGGAGCCCCTGGTGCGGCTCTCCCCTGGCCCAGGCAGAAGTGAAGGTCCCCCAGCTGCCTGCCCCCAGAGCTCTTCGGTATCCGGCAGATCACCTCGCTGCACGAAGCTCCCCGGGTATGCATGCTGTCGTTCCTCCGTACGCCAGCAATTAATGCTGGTTCTGGGAGCGTTCGTCAGCCGTTGTTCCATCTGAAGTTTCTCTTATGCAGATGGCGGCCTTGCAAAGTAAAGCTTACTCTTGTGTCTGGGTATTTGCATTGTCCTTCAGCACTAACCTTGTTTATTTGGGGCTTACGTTTTGAATTTTAGTGATGCTGCTCTCTTCATCCCTGCACCTTTCTTTTGAAGTTGCTAACCTTGCCTGGCTGTAGCTAGGTGGTTGCTGCCCCTGCCTTTCAAAAGCCCAGCTGCCTTGTTCTCGTGAGCAGCGAGGAGCTGCTTCCTCGGCTCCCAGAGCTGACTGATTGCAGCCTAACTTCAGCTGTAACAGGATGAGTAGCTTGTCCATGGCTCTGGGTAGCAGAACTGCTCAGAGTTTTAGTGCCTTTTCACCTTGCCTCACTGGGAAATTGGAAGCTAGGGTATCACTCCTGTTGTGCTGTATTAAACTAGTGGCAGGTCTCCTTACAATGAGGGTACTGCTATATATCTTGCTATCTGAAGTCAAGTCTAAGCACAGATTCACTTGAATATAGAAGGCAGTTTCTTCCTAGAATTCCTTTTATATAGCGTGACACTACACTGCCATCTAGTAGAAAAATGGTTAGCGTCATTATCTTCCTGTACCCAAGAAACAGCTCTTTATGAGACTTGGCTATTGTGATTCCTGCTCTTTTGTTTTCTGTACTGCTTTAAAATTTCAGTGTCTCGTTTTTGTGACATCCCATTTGCCAACATCAGGAACCAATTCCTTGCCCTCTGGGTCTGTTAGCTTCCCAGGCGCAGGCTGCTGAGCCTTGCGGGCTACATAGTTTATTTTACCTGTCCTATAAATACGTTGTTTGTCAGCAGAAATAGATATTGCGTAACGTGCACCTTCTTTTGCTGAACAGCTTCCAGTGACCTGTCTTTCTCTTTTCCCAGAGGTGGGTCTGGCCTGCAGAGCTGTAGCTGCGGGACAGGGATTCCCTTCCTTCCCCAGACACAGGTCAGGGTCAGTTGTGCCCTCTGGAAAATGGGGATTGTCCTTCTCCTAAACCCACCACCTTAGGCAGAAGGGATCGTCAGGCTTGGAGAGCTGAGATTTGCCTGTAGATTTTGGCTTTGTGGTTTGTTGATTTTGGTTTTTTTTTTCCCATTGCTTTTCTGAGTTGAAACAGAAGCGTTTCGCATACCTGCCCAAGAGTTCAGAGCGATGGTTCCTTGTCCAGCAAACCCTGTACAGCGTCATAGCTGACTTCTGAGAGGTCACTGGGGCTTGTGACTTGGGATTGAAGCCGGGAGAGAGGGACGAAAATGAAGCTGTGATGATTTCGTGTTAGGTAGAGGTCTGCTCTCACAAAGGCTTTGAAATGATGTTATATTTTTAATAACCTAATTACAGAGCTTTCTTAATAGCTACAGTTATTCTCCCAAATAATGTCTTGACAAGCAATTATTTGGACTGCAACTTCTAAATGTTTAAAAATACAGGAAGAGAAGAAGTTCTTAAATGAACAATAGTCCCTTCAGGTCAACCTGCCCATTGTAATGCCTTGTCTTTAATTTTATTTTGCGTTCTTGATTTAGCAATGTTCAGCTGACAGGTAGTTAATTAGCACCTATTCCTAGTGCTAGTAACAGACGCTAGTCTGAGCACTTTCTGGACAGAAAAAAGCCGCTTTCAGAGCAGCGGTAGGTGTGGGAGCAGGGCGTCTGAGTGGAAGAGCCACGCTGGCTCTGAGCGGGGCCAGCCTGGCTCTTCCTGCACAGGGGTTTTTTGGGGGAGGCCGTGCTGGGTGGTATGTGCTGGGTTAGTTCTGGCAGGGGGGAAGGAACAGCACAGCCCTGGTGTACAAATCCGAAAAGAGAGCGGGGAGCGACTTGCAGGGGTGCAGGGCCCATTTGGGGAGCATCGTCAGGGCAGGGAGTGGGATTCGCTCAGGAGAAGGGGATGATTTCCTCAAGCGCAGCTTGGCTTGACAAGGGTGGGAATTCCTGCATTTATGATCGAGGTGATTCAAAAGTGCGACCTGCTGTAAGAGTGATTTGAACTGCTTGGCAGCTGCGTAATGCAATCTGTAGTTACTGTCTTTGGGCTGGGTAGCCTTGTCTGGGAATAGCCAAATGAGTGGTCGTTTTTCCAGCAAACTTTTTAGCTTGCACCTGTGTGTAATTACTCTGCACAGAGGTTTGCCTGGAGGGGCATGGAGAGTCTCCTTGTCAAACTGCTGGTTATGTAGGGGCCTTTTCTTTTGTTTAAAAGTTGCACCTTTGTTAGTCTGGAGTACACCCTGTCCTGGACCTCAGCACTAGGTACAGAGCATCACCGAGATGTGATCTGATGGGGTCAGCCTGGAGGGTTTGCCCATGAAGAACCTTGTTGTCTGCAGCATTCATCCTCTGGCCTCTGCTCTTAATCCTATTGCTAGTTTGCCTCTCTTTTCTTTGGGAATTGTGGGCTTGGAGGGCAGATTCCAGCACTGGAGCAGTAGAAATACTCTGAACAGCTGTTGTGATTTTTGTTTTGTTTTGGATTTAACACAATGGTGCTTTCCTGTCTATGACCATGTAGGTTCCCAAAACTTGTGTTGCTTTGTAGTGGTGGCCTGTGCTCCTCCTTGGGTCCCATCGGGGTGTATGTTCTATATGCTCCTGTTCCTTCTTGTCTTCTATTCCACCAGCGCTGCTCACGCTGCGGCATACGGAGATCTTGGGAGAGAGAAGGGGAAGGTGCAGGCAGAGCTGATGCTTTGAGTGCTCTGGATTTGCTGCTTGGAAGGCTGGGGGAATGGGCTGATGGCGGTGACAGAAAGGAGGGGGTTGTCTCAGCCGCTTGGCATCGGCGGTGAGAAAGGAGAAATGTGCCTTTTCCTAGTCATGAGTGACTGACTTGGGTCACTTGATTGATTGTGGAAGCCTCAAAGCTTTTGGCACACTGAACGGAGGCAGCATCCAAAGTAACTGTGTGTGAGAGCATCACAGAACTGAGACTTCGCTGGGCTCTGGCTAATTATTATGGGAAGTATCTACCGAACTTGTCTATAGCAATAAATCCAATGGCTCCATTGCAAGAAACAAAAGGCCTTGGGGTTAGACTGGAAAATGTAATGAGACATGGGAGCAAATACAGATACCTACATTCTTAAGGGGTGTCTTGGCTTCATACCCTTGTCGGGTGAGAGACATGGCTGTGGGTAAAGGTCGGGATGTATTTGGTGTCCGAGACATTCTCCATTGAGAGGAGAACGAGCTTGCAGAACTGCCTGTGGAGCCAGGAAGTCTGAGATTGGAAGAAATTTTACGCTGCTGGTACAAGCCTGTAGGACCAGCATCGGGGATGGTGCCTGCTGGCTTTTGGGAAGCCTCATGCTGGCACCACATGGCTGTGATGTGGGACAGAAGCATGGATGTTCTTGTCCTCTTCTAAGTTAAGCCTTACAAAAATCTAAAGAAAAGATTCGTTAAAACATTTCTCAGCAAAATGGAAGCATTTACTCTGTGTGGCTCTGTTGGCTGAACAGACTAATCCTCGTGCTCTTGGAAATGCGGCGGGATTTGCATCTGCAAATCTCATCTGCTTCATTGTGAACCGTGGTGTGCCCGACTCCTTCAAGCCAGAGTGCTGGCAGAGCCCCCGCAGAAGGTGGCTTTGCTGCAGCAAGCATTGCCGTAGCTCTGGCATGAGCTCGGGTCCTGCTGGAGTTGGGTGGGTTTTCCCAGTAAGCTGCTTCTGTATGGAGGGGGAAAAGTCACATAATGCTGCCAGGGGGAGGAAAATCACTTGGTGGATTTGGTTCTTAGGGAGATGCCTGCTCAATGGCAGCCGCTGTTGAAACAGCGAAGATGATGTATAGCTGTGCAAGGGGATGAGCTCCGTTGTGTCACCTGTAGTAGTGGAATTTGGGGAATAGTTAAGCCCCGTATATCGGCACTGAATCCCTTGTAGACAGGAGAGATGCTGTAGAGTTGCACAGCATCCCAAGGCTTGGGGTGGATAATAAAGCCTTCGGCAGGAGGTGGACAGCTTAAAACCTCTGGATGCTGGAGGAGGAGACCCTGTTTCCAAGGATGAGATCCCCCACTGCTGCCACTTTGGGGGTGAAGCCTGGCTGGGGGGCGGGGGGTGCAGCTCAGGGAGAGAAGGGGACCAGCATGGCTGAGCTGGAGGCTGTGAGCGAGCAGATGGGGACCCGCTGCAATTTGGGCCCTGGCCAGAGCACCGGGAGGGTGCCCTTGAAATACGCACTGGTGAAACTCCCCGGGAAAAACTCTGCAGTGATTATAAAGCCAAAAAAAAAAAAAAAAGCGTTTGCAGAGATGCCGCCAGGCCCAAGCGGCTCCACGCGTGCCTGTGGAGCTGCGGAGGCTGGATTTCCCCACCTGGCACCGGTTGGGAGCAAAGCTGCGTCTGTTTCTGGGGTGTTGGAAGCGGTGGGACAGCCTGCAGAGCGAAAAAGGGGCTTTGAGGGGAAGGACAGGGGATTATTTTCATAAGTACAAGTAGTTCCTTCACCTAATCCCATTACAGGCCCTGACTTCGAAGGTCTTGGTTGTAAACTTAAGGTCTTGGCTTTTTTGAGTTTGGAGTCAGACTTACAAAGCTCTCTAAATTGATATTACTGGTTTGGCAGATGAAGTGTTGGACTTCTTAAAGGGATTAGGGATTAAAAAATCATTTTCCTTATTAGATCTCTTCAGTTCTCCTCTAAATCTTTAATAAAGTGCAAATTGACTATTAGTTATTTAAAAGTATATGTTTCCTACAGCCTTTTCTTTTAAATTCAGAGCTTTTTTTTGTGTGGGCAGAGAGGAGATGTTAGTTGTTGCAAAACTAAATTCCAATGATAGCAGTAGAGCAAGAATTCCTTGCACTATTTATTGCATTTGTTGTCAGAGTTGGTCTTCCCTAAAGAAGAGAGTGGGAATATGAACACTGTGGCATGGTGCAGTTGTACTAAGACATAATTACTTTTTCTTGAAAAGGTGCCTTTCTGCTGTTTTTTTCTGGGAATTAATAAATATTAAAATGAAACTATAAATACATGCATCAACTGTATCAAAATAGACACAGATTGTGCCTTGTGATTCCTCTTCATAACTTTATAACCTTTAATAAGGGTTATCAAAGGTTCTTGGAAGTCAAGCGTCACCAGTAGGCTATTTATTTTTATTAGAAGATGGATCTTTAAGTTTAACAAGTTGAGCATTAGTTCTGAGACGTATTAACTGAGATTAATTTGTCCCTCGTTTATTTAATCTGAATTGTCAGGAATCATGTTCTCTACTGATGTAAACGTCGGCAAAAAGGACTTATTAGTAGATTTGATTGCTTTTTAAATTTAACTAGCAGAGATGCACTGGTATGCCTAAGAGAATTGGTCTGTTTCTTGTGAACAGTTCAGTGCCTAATGAATCACTTCAATGTACTTTTCTGAAGGAAAGCAGAGCAATTTAAATGTGCAATGCATTGATTTACCTCAAATGGATTAGGCCTCTGTGTGCAATCCTTTGCATTAATTTACTTTCTCCACAATTGTAATAATGAAGGCAGCATTTCTGTATGGGATCAGCCCAAATTAGCTCACAAAACTTGATAGAAAGCAGAATAATTAATATGTGACTGGGAATGGGATGCAGGAATGGATCTTTTGGAGAGGACGTGGGTCTCGGATGCCACCAGTTCAGGTTGACTCTGAGGGCTGGGACTGGCCGGACCGTCTGCCCCTGCCAGCACCCCCAGGGGTGAGGAGGAGAGAGTTGCGTCCAAAGTACTGGCGATTTATTGGCTTTAGTATGGGAAATAAAATAAAATACATATGTATTTGTGATTTGGTGCAACTTTAAGAGTTTGTTTTTTTTTTAATGTGGCTAGGTTTGTTTTGTGGAAACAGTACAAAAATCTGTAACTCCAGCAGTTTTGAACCTATTTTATTGCTGTAGTAACTCTTCGGTCCCCTCTTCCCCTCCTGGTGACAATATCCAGTGTGCCGTGTGTGCAGTCCCAGCGTTGGGCTCGTACTGTCCTTGCTGAGCAGCTGGGACCTAAAACTCTGGGTAATTCCTTATTTAACCACTTAGCTGCAGAAATGGCGCCTGGGCTTTGTTTCGCTTGGCGGGGATTACTCTGGCTGAGCAGCCCTCACGACTCAGCCTTTTTTGGAATTACCCGTGTAGGCCTCTTACATACTTGCGAGGATTAATTTCCCTGCCTTCTCAAATCAGCTAATTCCCATCGCTGGGCAGCTGCGGGGAGGCGAAGGGATGGAACGTCCCCAGCCGCTGCCTTCCTCCCTTGGGAGCCTGGTTCCCCACTCCCAGTTCGGGACTGGGATGCTCGCCCCAGCAGTGCCCATTGGAGTTCGCAGCATCTGGGATGGAAGCAAAGCCGACCTGGACAGGAGATGTGGGATGGCATTTTTGTAGGGGAGGATGAGGTGACCGGGCTGGGGAAGTGGTGCCACTCCTGCCTTCCTCCTCCTCCTCCTTCTCTTCCTTGGCAGTTGGCACTGGAGAGCCAGCGTGGATTATTGTTTGTGATTGATTTGCTGATGCTGGCAATTGTACAGTGTGTTCTGGGACTAACAGGGTAGCACCGAATTATTCAGGCGTTACTGAAATGAATCACATTTGTGATGAGTAATAAGTAGCAGACTTTGGTATTTATGAATAATTAACACAGTAAAGTTTTTCTTAAACAGACATGAAGAAATGATTTAATTTCTACTGTGAACACCCTGTAAAATTAATGAAAGATAATTGCATTTGCTAATGTGAGACTAAGAAGCCAAAGCAATGTATTTTTTTGTGTTTAAGTTCACGCTGCTGATGTAAACAGTGAACATATAATTCCTTCAGTATGTTTTCATTGGGTGGGACGTGTGTTTAACATCCAGTGGCGTGGGTTTTGTTGAAATAAAAGGTCTGTTGGTAAACACTTGCATGTCTCTCGGTGGGTAGCATATATATGCCTATAACAAGATAATGTTTTTGAATGAGTTGCAATTAGGACCATTTTTTTTTCCCTCTTCCCTGACTCTAGCCTCCTTCCTCAGCTGTTCATGCTTTTAAAGACAGAATCCATTTAAGATATTGCTTATATACAGCTTTGAGTGAAATCTCCTTTTTGTTTAGTCTTGGAAAAAATCATTAGCCTTTAGAGACCTATAAGTCGTAAGATCCACTGGGGGTGAAACTCAAATCATGTTACTTCTTGGTTCTCAGCTGCTTATCCAGCTCTGAAGGAGCCAAACTTTTGATGTAATATAACTAAATGTATGCAGCTATGAGGGAGATAATCTTGTGGCATTAAACGATTTTGCACATCTCCATAAGAGCGTGAAGAAGACTATGCCTTTCATGAGATCCTTGTAGCAATTGCTCCTAATTTCCCATAATCAAAAGGACTGAAGTTTTGATGCTCTTAGAGGCCCAAGTAGCTGCAAGATCAATTTTTCCTTTACTCCATTTTGTGTTGGATAAATTAAAACACTGCAAGGCTCCCGGCAGTGGGAGTGTGCTCATCCAGACTGCTGTTTGAACTGTGGGATCCTTCAGCAAACACCCAAATCAAGTGAGTAAAGCACTCTGTGCAACTGATTATTTTCTCCAAGCTTCCTTGTGTTCAGAGTAAAGCAACTGATTTTAACCCACCCTATTAAGAAAAACAACATTTCCTTGGTCAAAGCCAGGGAGGCTGCTTTTTCAGGGTAACTGAGCGGAGAGCGTTTCCTTTCGCCTGTGGGAAAGCTATTCCCTGGAGCAATCCTAAGCCATTCAGGGGCTGGCTTTTTTTCCCTTTTTTTTCCTTGTGGGTTTAGAGAAGGTTACTGGGAACATGCTTGTGTCTTGCTTGAGCAAAACCTACCGGGTGATAACTTTCTCCCTTTCTTTGTCAGCAGCTAACTCATCTTGATAGGAAAGAAAGTCCTCCCATGGTACCTGGTGCCCGTGGAGAACTTTAATGGGGCTGGATGTGGGTGGAGGCGTCTCTCCTTGCAATGCTCCCAGAAGAGCAGCAGGCTTCGTTCCTCCTGGAGCTGATGTTGCCAACAGTAGATGGGGAGGAAGATGGCTGCACGGTTTCTGGCTTTTGCAGAGCTGTTTGTTTTTCTGTGGGGGTGTTGGATCTAATCAGTACAGCGGGTAGCATGAAGTAAGACAAAAGCGCTCAAGGAAATGTCAAACGCAACAGGATGCGTCTGCCTGATGGTAGCTGAGTGACTTGCAAAAACATAAATGGCATAAATTAGGCTTTAACTCTTTCAATTCTTGTGTGCTGCAAGTCAGGAACTGGGAAGAGGAAAAACCTTTTGAGTTGGCATGGTCTCCCCGTTACGTTTTATCTTTTCCTGACTGTGCATCTTGAGCTGATTTTGGTGATCTTTTTCGGATCTTGGTGATTTCCAGTAACTTTAGGTCAATAAAATGTGTAGTAGAGTTTTGGCTTTCAAATAAAGATGACTTGAAGGTCAGTTGTTTGGCTTTCTGGTGGTGGTTGCTGCTGGGGTCTGTCGTCTTGGCTCTGGGAGAAAAGAGGTGGCTACACATGCGAGTGGGATTTGAGAAGCCAGGATTTTACACCTGGGATGAGTCCCGTCTCCATACCATGCCTGTCCTCTTCCTCTCGGCCTTGTCTGTAATTTAGCTCTTTGCATCAGGGTATCTTTCTGTGTGTAAGCAGTGTAAAGGGTGCTGGATTCCCTGGCCTGACTGCGTATAGAAGCTCTGCTCCCTGTATGTGACTAATCTTAGGTAGAGGCACTGGAAATGTTTTTAAGTGCCTTAGTTTGAATTCAGGGAAGCTGTGGTTTTTGAATTTAAAGCTCCAACGTACTGTACTGACAGGTGAATCCAGCCTCCCCCATGATGGTGTCCTGTGGGGGCTGTGGTGTTCCTTCTCTTCCTGGGAAGGAAGGGGAAAGCCCCCTGGCCACACAGCTGCTGGCGCATGGTCACACTGTTCGGTGCTTTCACGCTGGAGCTCTTGCATCATCTAGTTTTCACCCTGTTTTATGGATGAAGCAGCCTCTAACTTCACTCTTTAAAAGGAACTACTTGGGAAGATCAGAAGCCTGGAACAGCTGTCCTAAAACATGGTCTAAGCAAGTGCTGAAGGTATGCCTGTGAGCCTGGTGTCCTGACTCGCAGAAAAACGTAGTGAGAAATCCTAGGACCTGCTCTCCTAAATAGGAGACATCGGGTATCTAACACCAGATGTCCTGACCAAAGTCAGGAGGAATGAAACATTGCTGCTCTGCTGTAAGCTCGTGCTGTGTCTGGTTGCAATGGGTGGCTGTTAAGGCTGCATCTGCTCAGAGTGGAGGGGATTAGACAGTCAGAAGGCAGCGGTAGCGGAGACCTAAGAGAAGCTGTAGTCAGTTCTTTAGATCTCTTGAACACTGTTAGTTTGCAAAACTATCCTCTATAGCCATTTAAATCAGTCCTGCTTCTGGAACAGGTCAGATAGACCACAGGTGACCCAATGTCCTTGAATATAACTGACGCATTTTGAAAAGTAGAGTTATAAATACTTTTTTTCATCCCATTTTCAGAGAAGAGGCAGAGAAAACAAATGAAAAGAGTAGTTGCACCTACAGCTGCTTCTCCTGAGAAGCTACTGGCTCGCTTTCTGTGCTGCTAGTTGCATTTTGGATGTCAGCAGCGTTCTGCGTTGGAATGAGAGTACTCCCAGTGTTTTTATGGATAGACGCAACTTCCTCACTGAGTTAGATTTATGGGGTAGGACTGAGGTTCAGCTGATAGTAACTGCTGGAGTTTGGAGATTGCAGCTTGCTAGCAGTGGTGCAGAACAGCTGAAGAGGAGGGTGATGGCTAGGGGGGGATTTTGACTGGGCAATGGTTCTGCGAGCTGTCTCATCACCCAATGTTTTGCAGCGTATTCAACATGCTACCATATGCAATTTTGCAAATTGCAATTTCGCTAGAAATACAGTTGACAGAAAATGTTGCATGGGAAATGCGTGAGCGCCGCCCCATGTTTGGATTACTGAGCCCTTCTGTTGCTTGCAAGGACAAAAAGTGTGTGAATAACTGTCAATGTCTGCAAGCATGGCCGAGGGCATTGGACCTGAGGTTTGGAGCAATACACCTTTTGGAAAAATCTGCTCTGAATCTTCTTTATTTTATTTATTACTGGGACATTTAACTGAAGGCACATAATGGAGAACAATGCTGATATTTCTGGAGGAGGGATTGGAAGGAGGTTATGCATCACTCAGTTTAACATGCGCACAAACTATATCTTTGATATAGTCAAGCCTGAATGCTGTTGTGTGAACAAAAGTACTTGAAGCACATGCTTAAGCAAATATATTGAAGTGCTTAAATGTATTGCTAAGCGCTTTGCAGAATGAGGGTCAATCTGACAGCGTGAGCACCTCTTGCTGCCCTGTGGTGGTGAAGTTTCCTGCTCTGCAGAGTTGGGATTTCATGTGTCTTTGCTCTTGTTCGGGATGCCGGCTTTCCCTGCTGTAATTCTCCTTTTCCCTGCAACTTGGAACTGGCCAGTGCTGCAGCTGCATATGCACCAAGAGGGTGTAGGGGCTAGAGACTTGCTGAGACAAGCGAAAATTGAGACTCCCTGTTACAGGACCTAAAGACCTGGGGAACAGCTTGGGTAAGTTGATGCGTCCACGTGACGGTGTCCATCCTGGCCAGTATTGGGTTGGGGACCTGGAGAACCAGAAGCAGCAGCTGTTTCAGACTCTGCATAACAGCCAGGCCTCTGCAGGAGAAGGCTGTAGGAATAGATGCCTTCCCTGGGTAGGTTTGGTGTGAGGGTGTAGGGGAAAAGGGGAGTTTTAGAACTCTTTTCCACCAGCATCTGGGAGAGCATACCCAAAAGGCCAGCTCCATCTGACCTGAATACAGACCTCCCATCTGCCAACCCCTTTTATAAAATTGGTCAGTGTATCAGGCTGCACAGAGGGGGGAAAAAAAAAAAACAAATAAACAAACAAACACCAAACCACAGAAAGGATTTAAGAATAGCTGAGCTCATGGTGAGATAAAAATTTCTCAGAGCCTGGATTATGGAAGGATCCGGTTATTTGTCAAATATATAAGCAGATTCTCTGCCTGGGCTGCGGTGGCTCAGCAGTTGTGCTGGGGGATTTGACGGCGTGCTCAGCCCTTCCTGCTGCTCTCCCATCTACGGCTGAGGTCTGGAAACTGAGGTTTAAGGCTGGCGACAACTCGTGTATTAAATGTTGCAAATTAACTGTATTCTGGAAACTGCAAATATAGGCTTTTCTAAGGAATCTAAGGCACTCTTGTTTCTTGTCTAAGGGGTTGTTTTTTTCTTTTCCCGTCATGTTATGTGATTTTCCTGGAATTAGCAGGACAGTTTTGCTTCTGCTTTTCCTCATGTGTCACCTGAAGTCATGAAGGTGAATTGCTTCCTACAGTAAACCTGTGTATTCACGGAAGAGTTATGGGTATGAAGTACAGTATCATACTTTATTTTTTCCCTTACGGCAAAAATATTTCATGTCTTACGTGACGTTCTATCAAGATAAGTGAAATTCTGGTCTCTCTACTCCTGGGATTAAAAGATCTTTTTTAGGGTATTTATATGTCTCCTTTACAATGCAGCTAATCATTTTGGTTATGGCAGAGGACTGGCTTTTCTAGGCAAAGGGACAGCAGGCATTTGGGATGTGATAAAAAGGCAGCAGTGGCAGTTCTGGGCTGCGAGAAGTCATTGCCTTTTTGTATTTGTGGAAGCTTGTGCTGGGCTCTGTTACAGGTCTTGGGAGACGCGCTTTCTTTTGGAAGTGGGTTACGGTAGGATTTAGAGGTGCTGAAGAGCATGTTGTGTCCCAAGGGCATGACCTGTGCTAGTGTAAGTGGTCCTAAAACCTGCAGTGTGCTAGCTGGTGGGAGTCAATTTGGGATGCTTGGAGAAGGAGGGAGCAGAACACAGGCTTTTTAGCTCATGCGTGTAACATCCTTTTATTTTACAAGTTGTTTTTCATTGTTGCTTGAGCAGCTGAGATGAAACATCCCTTTCTGTTAAGAACAAAAGCAAAAGCCTTCACTTTAATGCAGGTACCAGGGCTGGGATGTGCTGCAGTCACTTATTGCATCGCTTGGCTTTGATCCTTGGTTGTGGTGTGGGAGTGCATAACACAGCTCAGGAAGGTGTGGTGGTGAAGTGTTTTTAAGTCCCTGGTCTAGACTGACGCCAGTGTCCCTGGCCCAGAGTAAGTTCAGATCACTCCAGGCTGCAAGCACCGTCAAGCTTTTCGGGGTCACCTACCCAGCAGCCGCGTCCCCTGGTGCCCACAGCCCAGCCAGCTCTTCCCTTGACACCTGCTTTCCCTCCTCGCATGCGCCCTGGGCAGGGAGACCAGAGGAAAAATTCCTGGGAGGAATGTCAAAAGGCTGGCTGTTCCATTCCCTTTTTGGAAGATCGGGATTCTCTTACTGGTTTTTCTTTTCTGCACGATTTTTGTGTTAAACAAGAGCAGCCTGTTTGCAAGCTCCACTGCTCCTTAGGCTTGGAGCAGGCTGAGTATCTGCTTAGCAGAGATTTTGTGGTAAAATTTGTTGTTGCTGTACTTGAACACTAACCTGAGGGATTTTTTCCCTTCTCTCTGTAAACAAGCTTTTTTTTCCACTAATGGAAAATTTCAGCTTGTCCTCCACTTAACCACAGTTCAGGCTTTTCCAGGAAAACTGAATGAATCAGTAATGCTTCCCTCTTTTGCTTCTTGTGTACTCAGTTAATTGTATTATTTTTATTGCGGGTTTTGATTGCATAAAGCCTTTTTTTCTGTCCTCATCAAACTGGCATTGTTGTCTGGACAAGAGAGGAAAGCCAGGATCTCTAAGGTGGTGCTTCTCCCTCTGGGGCTGTGTTACCCCCAGACCTTCAGAGTTTGGAAATCATGTATTTAGGAAGAGGGTGAAGCTGAACAAGGGCAGACGGACGCTTCTTACAGCACGTTGTTTTCCCATGGGCTTTGAGGGGTTTTGGTTCAAATGGAGTGCAGGGATGCGCATTCAGGAGCACAAGGGCGACTTGGAGTTTCCCAGTTGGTGGCAGCTTCCACCTGCCTCTTGGTGCTGCTTGCCTCCCTTGCTACCACTTACTGCTCCTTGCAGCTCCCAGCACTGTCCTAGAGGTTTGTTCTTGATTGTTCCACCTTTCACGTAGACTTGATGCTCTCTAGATTGATGCCTTGAAGCGTGGGTTTAAAAATCAAACAGCAAATGACTGCACTGTAATGGATGTTATTGCACCAGACATTATATTATAGAAGCCACTGTGGTTAAGTGGAGTATCTCTGGAATCTTGTTTTTATCAAGACGTTTATGTTCCCCTCTAATTTTTGTGGAGAGTCGTTTAGATGTTTTCCAGATTAGAGCATAATGGAACTGTTAGCTATAAATGTTCGGAGGAATCCATTACACATGGTGATTTAGTGGTTAGTCACAATTACTTTGGAGCTACAGTGTCAAATTTAACACCAACCTTCAAAACTACGTATTGTGAAATCTGGTCATCCTTCTTGTGAGATGCTCCTCCAGCCTCCCAGAGAAGAAAAAGACATTTTGTACAGCAAGATACAAAAGCAATTTGGAGGGGACAGGCAGGTGCTGGAGAAACGACTCACTGTAAGAAGCAAACTAGCAGGCAGGTTTTCCCTGTAGAGTTTTAGCCTGTTTCTTTCTGCTTAAGTAAAATCCAGAAGATTGGTGGTGGCAGTGGGTTGATGTGCTTGTTTCCCTTCCTGGTGGAGGTGGAGGCAGTGACTGATGGAGCCAGAGCAGGACAGTCCCATGTGCTTCCTGCAGCAGGCGAGGTGTAGGGCAGCTGCAGGACGGTGAAGAGCTGGTCTCCTCAAGATCTAGGTAGTGGAGATGTTCCTGCAGGTTCCTTGAAGAAGGCATCATATCCGTAGAGCTATAGGTAGTAATTAGAGCAACTTTTGTGTAACAGAGTATCAACAGACATTTTGGTTAGGGTCTGACCTGCTGGAGAGCAGCTCTGTGGAAAGAGACCTGGGAGTCCTGGTGGACAACAGATGGCCATGGGCCACCAATGTGCCCTTGTGGCCAAGAAGGCTAGTGGCATCTGGGGGTGCATCAAGAAGAGCATGGCCAGCAGGTGGAGGGAGGTCATCCTCCCCCTCTACTCTGCCCTGGGGAGGCCACATCTGGAGTGCTGGGTCCAGTTGTGGGCTCCCCGGTTCCAGAAGGAATGCTGGAGAGGGGACAGCAAAGGGCTACCAAGATGCTGAGGGGACTGGAACAGCTCTCTTATGAAGAAAGGCTGAGGGATTTGGGTCTTTTTAGGCTGGAAAAAAGACGACTGAGGGGGGATCTTATCAACGCTTATAAATACTTCAAGGGTGGGTGTCAGGAGGATGGGGCCAGGCTCTTTTCAGTGGTGCCCAGCGACGGGACAAGGGGTAACGGGCACAAACTTGAACACAGGAAGTTCCACCTCAACATGAGGAGGAACTTCTTTCCTGTGAGGGTGTCAGAGCCCTGGCACAGGCTGCCCAGAGAGGTGGTGGAGTCTCCGTCTCTGGAGACATTCCAAACCTGCCTGGACGCGTTCCTGTGCCACCTGCTCTGGGTGACCCTGCTTTGTCAGGGGGCTGGATCTTCAGAGGTCCCTTCCAACCCTACAATTCTGTGATTTTCACTTACCTTGACTATATATATAGGCACCTGCTTTAACCACAGCCTGCGAGTAGAAGCTGTTTAGTAGTAGAGTAGAAGCCTCTGTTTAGCTTTTGAAATACCAATTTTCCCTGAGATAACTACCTGCATGTTGCAGTTGGCTCCCCGTTCCCACATCCGACCCAATGAGGGTTGTGTGCAGTGTCTTGAGCTGCACCTTCTCTGACCTCCTGGGTTGTAAATTATTGCTCTGAAATGGATGACCTGCATCTTGCTGGTTTTTGTTTGCTGAGCGGAGGTTTTATGACCTGCAAAGTTGTGTGTTTCCTTGCTCTCTCAGCATGTGAGTTGAAAGCGAGTTTATCTGAAGGCTGTTGTAGCACTGTGTCACAGGTTTTAAGCCTAGGGTAAAGGCTGTCGAAATGCGTAAACCTGAGATTTAGAAGATGAACAAGTAAATCCCATTAAATTTGTGTGTCTAAGAGTCTCAGAACAAAATTTGGATTAAGGGACGAGCTCATGCAGTTGGGCATCCCGAAGCTCTTCAGTTGTCTTTGTCAGAGCGTATCTGTTTCTGCAGTGGTTGGTGATGTCCACAGGCTACCTGAATCTGCTTCACTGTCAATATTTTAATAGCACATTTTAAAAAGAACATTATTTGGGAATGTTAAGACTTGGCCTAGGTTTGAAGTCTCTTTTCGATACCTGGAAGAGATATTGAAATTCTAGGTTTGTACAAACTTGAAAGGGTCAGTGCCCTGATCGATAGCTGAGTTTACTAGTAAAGCTCTGTAAAATGTCTAGGAATTTTTAGTTAATTCAGGTCAGACCCCCCCCCCCTTCTTCTTACCAACTGCCCAGAAATTTGAACAGTTTAAAACCTGTGTAACACACAGATCGTCTAACCCTTTCATTCTCTTTGGTTTAGCAAGTTACTTTGGGGTCAAAAGAGACCCCAAAGTAACTTTCTAAACCAAAGAGAATTCAAGAGCACAAGATAAGCTTTTAGAAGAGTTAACGCCATGTTAAAATTGGAGTTTTCCAGGAGCTGTGGCATGGCAGCAAGGTTGACAGGAGTCTGAACTATCTGGGGAAGGAGTTTGTGCTCACTGTTGTGCCTTCGGCAGCTCATCCTTGGCTTGCACCTGGAGGCATCTGAAGGGCATCAAAAACGTCAAAGGGGACACTGTGACCTGGGGTGAGCCCACACTGCCTGTCCTCCACGTCCTGGGGTGCTGCTGGGTTTGATCATAGAATGGTTCGGTTGGAAGGGACCTTAAAGATCATCTCGTTCCAACCCCCTGCCCTGGGCAGGGACACCTCCCACCAGACCATGTTGCTCCAAGCCCCGTCCAGCCTGGCCTTGAACACCTCCAGGGATGGGGCAGCCACAGCTTCTCTGGGCAACCTGGGCCAGGGGCTCACCACCCTCACAGCAAAGAATTTCTTCCTGATATCCAATCTAAATCTCCCCTCTTCCAGTTTAAAACTGTTCCTCCTCATCCTATGGCTCCCCTCCGTGATCCAGAGTCCCTCCCCAGCTTTCCTGGAGCCCCTTTAGGGACTGGAAGGGGCTCTAAGGTCTCCCCAGAGCCTTCTCTTCTCCAGGCTGAACCCCCCCAACTCTCTCAGCCTGTCCTCACAGCAGAGGGACTCCAGCCCTCGGATCATCTTCGTGGCCTCCTCTGGTCCCACTCCAACAGCTCCATGTCCTTCTGCTGTTGGTGGCCCCAGCACTGGAGGTAGCACTGCAGGGGGATCTCCACAGAACAGAGAGGCAGAATCCCGCCCTTGCCCTGCTGGCTGCGCTGCTGGGGATGCAGCCCAGGATGCGGTTGGCTTTTTGGGCTGTGAACGCACACTGCTGGGTCACATTCAGCTTCTCATCAGCCAACACCCCCAAGTCCTTTTCCTCAGGGCTGCTCTCCAGCCATTCTCCACCCAGCCTGGATTTGTGCTTGGAATTGCCCTGACCCAGGTGCAGGACCTTGCACTTGGCCGTGTTGAACTTCATGAGGTTTGCACAGGCCCACCTCTCGAGCCTGTTCAGGTCCCTCTGGATGGCATCCCTTCCCTCTAGTGTGTTGACTGCACCACACAGCTTGGTGCTATTGGCAAACTTGCTGAGGGTGCACTTGATTACACTGTCCACGTCACTGACAAAGATGTTAAAAAGCACTGGGCCCAGTGCTGACCTATGAGGAATGCCACTCGTCACTGGTCTCCACTTGGACATTGAGCTGTTGATGGCAAGTCTTTGAGTGCGGCCATCCAGCCAATTCCTTATCCACCGAGTGGTCAGACAAATCCTTGTCTCTCCAATTTAGAGGCAAGGATGTCATGCTTTGCACAAGTCCAGGTAGATGATGTCAGTTGCTCTTCCCTTATTCACTAACACTGTAGTGCTGCCATAGAAGGCCACCAAATTTGTCAGACAGATGGCTTGGTCCACATTGCTGCCTAGTCCGGCTGCTGCATAGCCAAAACTTGCACACTCCCCACCCCATCACGTATGCTGTAGGCTTTGCAGGGGTAACGCTTTTGTGGCCCGACTCGTTCCTATTAGAGACAACAAGTGCTCATCCTGTTGACTGAATAAAGAACGCCATTCCCCAGAGGGGTGGCCTTACTGTGAAGGGGATAATTCACGTCCCGCACCGGCTCCATCTTAACTTGGTGGAAGAACAGGATCCGGTTAGCTTTAATGATAAGAGCTGGAGTTTTGCAGTGTCAGCTGTTTTCCCCGCTGTTAATACTGGGACCACAAAACTCATTAGAGTTGTATGATGGGATGAGAGGGTAAAAGCCAGCGTGATACCTACAAAGTGCTCCAACCTTACAAAGAAATGTCACCGCATCCTCCTTAAACACTCGTAATTAGCAATTCCTGATTTGCCCTGGCTCTGTGGAGCAGTCTGCTGGGAGAACAAGGCTGTGAACAGCACTTGGCTGCCTGGCTAGGGCTGTTAAACACGCCTGCAGTTTTTGACATTCTTCATTTTTTAAAACTGGGTTTCCGCATCTTGCTTTAAGTGCTATCATTAGCAACTTGCTGGCCTTCATTTTGGTGATGGGAGGGCATTTCATGACCTCTGAGGCATTCTGTAGTGACACGGTGTACAGGAGTGACAGTACATAAACCAGAGCTATATTATTGCTTTCTAAGTGTATTTTTTAAATTTTTTTTTCTTTTAAACTAATTCTTCTTGGCAACTCAAATGAGCATATGCATCATTCCTAACATTTTCTTCAAAGCAAATCTGGTACCTACAGTTTTTTACTGTTGCTTTTAAAGGACGAATTTCTCACCCTCCTCCCTCCCCCATCCCCTCCCCCAGTAGACTGTGTTCATCCAGCTCTCATGACTTTTTTCCCGCTTAATTGCGTTATTATTGCATTGCATTCTGCTTTTACTTTTTAATTGGCAATCATATCATGGCCATGGTGGAAGAGGGGGAATTTCATTGTGGAAATGAAGGCAGAGATTTGGACCACTGTGTTTTCATTTAATGAGGAAAGTACTTTGTACTTCTCTCTAAACTGTACCTATGACAACAAAAAATGCCGTCTGCCTAAGTGAAGCCTGTCGGATGTATAATACTTGCTTTGACTCTCTTTTTAAAGAATGATAAATTAGGGCATCAATGGCAACTAATCAAGACTTTGTGCCCTGGCACAGCCCAGGAGGGAGGTTGGTGCTGGCATTGTGGCGGGTGTGGGGTGCCGTGGGTGGGAGGGATGCGGTCGGAGGAGCCTTTGCTGCCCTTATAGTCCCCATGCACGAATGCGTAGATGCAGCTTTCATACTTTTTCTCTGCACTGGTTGCGCTGGGAGCTAGCTCAGTGTACACCTGAAACTGGGCAGCGTAGCTCCTTGTGCTTTTGCCATCTTCTTGCCCTGGGTCCCGTTTAAACTAGCCAGCCAATTTTGTTAGCAGATGAACACTTCAGCTCTGCTGAGTTACTGTATAAATAACTTTTGATATAGGAGTTCAGCCTGTATAAATGCTGTAATGTCTTGTCTGTGATGGTTCCTGCACTTAATGTTTTAGGGTTCTTAGGGTATGGCACAGACTACTATTGATCGCTTCTTATAGGTGCCTGTAGTTAGCATAAAACAGGAAAGTACAACTTCCATTGTGGGCGGTTATTTATAAATATCTCGGAGCATCTGAAGAGCCCCGGAGGGGGCAATTTGGGCCCCTGGATGTGGGGCTGGGTACTTGAGTCATGCCAGCGCCTGGACCGGGGGGCTCACAGCCGCATCCTCTAGCCCTGCCATCGTCAGTCACCGCAGGGGTAAGGAGGTGCAAAGGAACAGCAAAGCAACTGGCACTTTCACATAATACCCAAGAGTCTCATCCTGCCACCTGCCCAGGCACTGTTGCTTTGAGGTCACATCAATGCAAACACGGTGTGCTGTGTGCAGGGAGAGCCTGCATCTTTCCTGCCGCTTTACCCTTTTGAAATGCATGCCACACAGTCCTGGAATTCGGCTTAATCAGAGGCAGGAATGTTTGTACCAAGATTGGCTGATGTATTTATTTTACCAGGATTAATTTATAAACTCTATCTCTACCTGGAGAAGTTTGATTAGCATTATAAATCCAACGCGTGGTGGATACTGAAGGAACGTGATCTTTAAAAGAAAAGAAAAAAAAAAAGTTGGGAAATTGGAGGGAGAATTCAGATTTAAATTGCAAGGCTACCTGAGCTGAAGTTGGTAAGGTGAAGTACCCTGAAAAAATGTAGCCCATTTGGGATTTATTTTTTTGTTTATTACAGATATCCAAAACATGCTTAACATAGCATCTGGACACATCTTAATGGTTTAGAAGCGGTAACAGCAACAGTACTTTTAAAAAAAAAAACAGAAATAAAATCATAAATTTAATTGCTAAAGTACAAGATATTTCATTGGCTAATATGACCCATGGAAATAAAAATGGAGATGCCAGTGAGCAGCCGTGATTGGGGTTTTTCCTATCTGTAATGCACAAGATTTTCAGCAAATGTTAGGACCTGAGTGATGAAACAGCGCTGATGGGAACGCACGTCTGTCCTGCAAGCCAGATATCTGTCTAAGCCTTGATCAAGCTCCTTGTGGCCGTCCTGCAAGCATTAGCAGAGCTGCTGCTTGCGGAATTTGCTTCTGTAAAGTTCGGAGCGCTGCGATTTCTCTCCAAGGGCAGACACATGGCTTAGGGGACAAAGGGAGATCTTTTCCTGAAGAGTGGTACCCAGTATTGATAAAGTTAATTATTGAAATTGATTGTAACTGCAGGACCGTTTGAGGGCAAGGGATATTTTTATAGAATAAGAATTTTTTTTTTTTTTTCTGTGTTACTCCCAGAAGACTACTGCTTGTTGCAGCAACCTCTAGGATTTTGGAGTCATCGGGGAAGGTACTGGTCTGATTATTTTTTTTATTTGTTTGCTTTCCCAGCTGTTCCTCACTACTTGCTAAATGGGTCTTGTAACGTAAATGGACGCAGGTCATGGATGAAAGAAGGCAGCTAGAGGGAGAGAGGAAGGAGTGTGGAAATATTTCATGATGCAGTTGTGAATGATTTTGCCAATTGGCGAGGTGGCAGGTGGCCATCTGCTCGCTCTCTCTTTTCCAGTTGACCTTAGCTTTGTTCTTGGTGGCTTTCTCCTGGAGCCCGACACAGAGTCATTGGTGAAGTGTTCGTGGAGAGGGAAGACCTTCACCACAAACCGCTTCACAGGAGGTTACTCCTTTACCTCTGACCTTGCCTCTCTTGTGCCAGGTAGCTAAAGCCACTCTTGCATCATCTGTCCTTATCCCCGGGCAAACGTTAATGGGCCCAGCGTCTCTGTACTGCTGACGCAGGCAGAGGGTCCTTGAAAGCAGTCAGTGACAATGCAGACTTGGCATTTTCCACTAGCTCTGCTAATTAATTAAGGTCACGTGTCTCAGCTATTAGTTTGGCCATTGCTTTTCTCCATTAAGCAGGCGGTGAAATGCCAGGCAAGGGGAGGAGGGATTCTCCCCTCCACAGACCACCACCGTGAGACCCGGGTGTTGGTCACAGGGTGCTGTTGAGCCACGGGTGGGCCAGCCTGGTGATGGAGCGGTACCGTTTGCTGCTCCAAATAGGAGAATTTATTTTATGTGGCAGTAAATTATGAGGAATTCTGCCTGCTGGGGTGTTTGCCTGATCTTTCTAAGGTCCTGCTACAGTGATGGCTTGCTAGAGTGAGGTGTTACTAGCTAAACTTGCTAGGTGCATGCCAGCGATGTTGAGAAGCAGGCTTTGGTATTTTTAAATAAGCAATCATTGCCTTGCTTTAAAAAAAAAAATATATATATTTTTAATCAAGACTTATTGTTGAAATCTGGAGGACATTCCAGTGCAAAGTACGTCACCTCCGCGATTGTCTAGACAGGTTACCTGTGTCCCTGTTAAGCAGCCTCATTATTTATTTATAGTTATTTATTATAATAAATGTGATTGCCTGCAGTAAGATGCTAACTCCACTGAGTCGTGTTTCAGATCACACAGCTGTATTGGTTGAATTTTCAGAATAAATAAAACATTTGCAGCTGCAGGCAGAGCAGCCTCTTTGACTCTCGGATGGCTCCGGTAGGTGCTGCTCCTGGGAGAGGTGCAAGGGCAGGAGATGCTCAGTTTTGGGGAGGAGGAGGAGGAGGAGGTGTCCTTCAAGCTCACTTGCTGCCTGACCTTGGATGATGTCCTTGTGGGTGTAGGAGCCGGTGGAGCCTGCTGTCATTGCTGACTTCAGCAGGGCTAGGATGGTACCCCTGGTGCCACATTTAAACACTTTAAAACCATCTAGTCAGTACACAAAATCTTAGCTTTTATGGATTTGGTGTATTATCACAGGGATCATGTTCTCTGTTTGCTACAGGCCTGTTGACTTTGGTAGAGTTATTTAAAATTTGCCTCTGTCAGTGACTATAATGACAACTTGGTGTTTATTTTTCCCCGGAGTTTTGTTGTGCGGAAGGAGCTTGCGGGCATCCTGACAGCTCTGGTTTACTGGGAAGATGCAGAAGTTTTCAGGTATCTTGACTTTTGTCCAAAGGGAGTGACTTCCTTTTTGACCAGTTGCCCAAGGTCTGGGGTCCTCTGAGCTGTTTGACTGAGGAGGGGAGACTGATAGAAAAGCAAAAGATCTCTGTGTGTCCTTTTGAACAAATACAGGGCATCCAAGCCCTGTTTTCCTGGATGCAGGAGAGAATTGATCAGAGGGAGCAGTTTCCTCACTCACCCTTTGTAATTACTGTCCAACCTAGAGATGTTCCTTATTTTTTTTCTCCCCTCAGTCTCAGGTCTGCAGCTCTTGGGACTGCTCTTGCTGCTATCCTGGTTGTTCAGCCTCTTTCAGAAGCTTTGCAAAGCTCCCCTGGATTCCAATAAATTTTGGGCATGTGCTACTTGCATGTGCCTGTCGTCTGGGTGGATTGCGATCATTTCAGTCCCTTGGCTCTAGGGACAAATAAGCTCCTTTATTTATCCTAAATGAGGTGTAGCCATTACACCCATCTGTTCGGTGAGGTGGGACCCAAGCCTGATGCAAGAGACGACCTTGTGTGCTGCCAAGGAATGGTGGAAAACTTATCCAGTGGTATATTTTACATGTACTCTGAGTAGCAGGATTATGTATAGTAGATCTGTTTAGGTTAGGTTGATCTGATGGCAACATATGGTCAAAATGGTTGAGCTTGGCTAGATGAATGTTTTCTTTCCTATAGAACTTAATTTTATTGAAGTGTGAAAGAACATTTAGTTTGGCGTTTTATGAAATTACTTGAGGGAATTGAAGTTAGTTGTTCCCTGTAGCACTTGATAAAATACACAGAGGCCAGAAGGAATGAATGATTCACTTCTCGACTGTCAGCTGTGGGGGAAAAATGAGGTGAAGCTGGATTCGTGATTTGAAAATCTGTTCATCAGCACTGGAACTTGTCAAAACATAATTTCATCTTGTTAATTTTAGTGAGTTATTGACTTAAAAGTAAATCACAAAAATTTGTAGGAGAGCAAAACGGTGTTTTACAGTGAGTGGGGGTTTTCTTTAAGCTTGATTATTATTTTTTTTTTTAAAGGAAGATTTCATAAGATATTCACAAGTCCATGGGCTACGATGGGATGCACCCGAGAGTGCTGAGGGAGCTGGCAGATGTCATTGCTGGTCCGCTCTCCATCATCTTTGAAAAGTCCTGGAGAACAGGCATGGTGCCTGAGGACTGGAGGAAAGCCAATGTCACTCCAGTCTTCAGAAAAGGCAAGAAGGAGGAGCTGGGGAACTACAGGCCGGTCAGCCTCACCTCCATCACTGGAAAGATGATGGAACAGCTCATTCTGGGCATCATCTCAAAGCATGTGGAGGAAAAGAAAGCTATCAGAAGTACTCAACATGGATTCACCAAGGGGAAATCATGTCTGACTAATCTGATAGCCTTCTACGGTGGCATGACTG
>VWZL01000311.1:0-13241 GCA_013396915.1 Stercorarius parasiticus | reverse complement strand
GTTCCAGAAGGACAGGGAACTGCTGGAGAGGGGACAGCAAAGGGCTACCAAGATGCTGAGGGGACTGGAACGTCTCTCTTATGAAGAAAGGCTGAGGGATTTGGGTCTCTTCAGTCTGGAAAAAAGATGACTGAGGGGGGATCTTACCAACACTTATAAATACTTCAAGGGTGGGTGTCAGGAGGATGGGGCCAGGCTCTTTTCAGTGGAGCCCGGTGACAGGACAAGAGGTAACGGGCACAAACTTGAGCATGGGAAGTTCCACCTCAACGTGAGGAGGAACTTCTTTCCTGTGAGGGTGTCAGAGCCCTGGCACAGGCTGCCCAGAGAGGTGGTGGAGTCTCCATCTCTGGAGACATTCCAAACCTGCCTGGACGCGTTCCTGTGCCACCTGCTCTGGGTGACCCTGCTCTGGCAGGGGGTTGGACTGGGTGATCTCCAGAGGTCCCTTCCAACCCTACCATTCTATGATAAAACTTCCTGCTGTTACAAAGTTAACATGCTCTTGCTCCAATAATGCCTGTCTGATTGCAGAAATTGAGGTTTAATCATGCACCATCAAATTCTATTTTCAAATTTAGAGTTAAAACAGTCTTTCAGGCTTAAGTTAACCTGCTCACTTTCATTTCAGCGCACATGAAGTGGCAGATAATTATTGTGCGTGCTGTATTTCTCTCATTAACATTAATAGGTTAGTATTACGGCTTCTACCAGGCCACAAATAATTAAAGGGTTCTTCAAGTATGACTTTAAATAAAAAAAAAATTCCAAGGAATTGTATGCAGTGAGGTAATGAGTGCCTTGCAGCAGAGACCAGGTAAATGACTTAACAAGTCCAGATCAGCTGAAAGTCAAACATAAAACCTGTTCAAGCTTGTTAGCTAGTCTCATCCATAAAACTAACTGCCTATTCTTCATGGATATTAACCCAGTTATGCTAATGTTTTAAGGTAAAAAAAACCTACAAAAGTGGAAAAGTTACATTTGGAAAGGGAATAATAAATTAGCCTTTCTGGTGTAATTAAGCAGATTGTTGATTAAGCAGGTCTGTGGGCTGGTTGAGACGCTACTGTTCATGGTGTGCAACTGGCCGTGCTCAGTCATGGCCATTGAGTGTGGTTAACCAGCTGCATCCTGAGTAAGCTGCTGGGATGAGGACTTCCAAATTTCTGTGCCAGTGTGTGCATGCAGCAAATGGACTTACAAGAGAGGAGAAGAAATAGGCTGGCTGTGGGAAGGATATATATGGAGGGAAGGAGTGCTTACAAGTCTCTTGGTACCATCATTGACTTAGATGAGTTCATGGCTAGTAACGTATGCAAGTAATGCAGCGTTTTAGGTCTGCAAATTACTTTAGGATTCCTGGATGAAAAAGACTCTATTGCTATGAGTTGCTCATAAGTAGTTTTGCTGGAGCCCTAATGAAATAGCAAAACTTTAGTGGTTTGAGCTCTTCTTGGGCAGTGCAGGGTGTGCTGTCTCCTTCATTCCTCTTGCCGTCTCCAGAAACACTGCAGTGGAAAATGCACAAAGGTCTGGTTTTGTAAAAAGTAGCGCTTATCTTTAAAACTGGCTTGTCATAGGATCATAGAATTGTTAGGGTTGGAAGGGACCTCAAAGATCATCTAGGTTGGAAGGGATCTTTAACATCATCGAGTCCAACCATCAGCCTAACACTGCCAAAACCACCACTAAACCATGTCCCTCTGCACCACGTCTACACGTCTTTTACATACCTCCAGGGATGGCCATTCCACCACGTCCCTGGGCAGCCTGTTCCAATGCTTGACAGCCCTTTCAGTGAAGAAATTTTTCTTAATATCCAGTCTAAACCTTCCCTGGCACAACTTGGAGCTGTTTTCTCCTGTCCTATTGCTTGTTCCTTGGGAGAAGAGACCGACCCCCCCACCCTGGCTACACCCTCCTTTCAGGGAGCTGTAGAGAGCGAGAAGGTCTCCCCTCAGCCTCCTTTTCTCCAGGCTGAACACCCCCAGCTCCCTCAGCCGCTCCTCACAAGACTTGTGCTCCAGACCCCTCACCAGCTCTGTTGCCCTTCTCTGGACATGCTCCAGCCCCTCGATGTCTTTTTTTGTGGTGAGGGGCCCAAAACTGGACGCAGCACTCGAGGTGGGGCCTCACCCGTGCTGAGTACAGGGGGACCATCACTGCCCTAGTCCTGCTGGCCACACTATTCCTGATACAGGCCAGGATGCTGTTGGCCTTTTTGGCCACCTGGCTGGCTCATAGTCAGCTGGCTGTTGACCAATGCCCCCAGGTCCTTTTCTGCTGGGCAGCTCTCCAGCCACTCTGCCCAAGCCTGTAGCTCTGCATGGGGTTGTCCGACAGGGTCTCTCTGCAATGCATACTTTTTCAAGTGGTCTTTGCTTTTTTTGCTGTTAAAAAGCAGGGCAACCGTGGGATCCAGCTGTTCTCCCCTTCGCTTTTGGAAGCGTACACCATGGAGGTGCTCCAAGGTGTGTGATGGTCCCACCTCCAAAGAGACATCAGTTGGCGCAGGAGGGCCCAGGGTAAACAACGTCTGTTGGCACTGTCAGCAGAGACCCAAAGGAGCTGGAGGCCAAAGGTTCTTGTAGACATCTCAAAGCACTCTTAAAATTGTTTTTGTATAAGGAGGGGAGTTGCTTTCCAGATGCTTTCCTTTAACTTTATGGGGGGGCTTGCAATGGGAGTAAGCCCAGGGCTTCAGATTCAGGGCCCTGAATCTGAAGCCGAACAGATGGTTTGGTAGAGAAGCAGGTATGGGGGAAATATACGGATGGAGATGCAGTCTAAGTTGCTGTCTAGGAGAAGGACCTTTCTCCTCAGCTTTCTGAGTGGGTATCAACAGGGCAAGATGCCTTTGTCAGAGTTGAGGAGAGGAATGTGCTGTAACTGAGTTGTGAGATGAGCGGTCCCTGGGTGGGAGCTGCTGCGTGTGGCTGGGTAGGAAAGGCTGTACTTTAAATCTTATGCAGAAAGAATCAGCAAACCTTAGACACAGCTGGGCTGTGAGGATCTCAAGTGGTTTGTTAAAAGCATGTTCGATGAGTGTAGAGATGAAGGGAAGATGGGGAGACAGCTGGAGAGACAAGTGCATCTGAGCCTGGGAGAGAAGAGCAAGGTGAGGAGCCGGCGGGGAGCAGGAGGGTGGGCATGGAGGGCTGGGGGTCGCGGGTGTTCATTGCTCTGGGTGCAGCGCTGCTTCTCAGCACCTTGTGTGTCTGGGGACAGACCTGGAGAACTATTGTGCTGTGTTGCTGAAAGGAACAAAAATCCAAATACTTCTTTGCCATTGAGGATGCAGAGTGCTGGTACAAAAAGCTGGAAAAAAGGCAAGCCTTAAACAATAAGGATAATTTGACCCATTGTCGGTCTTCTGCTTGTTCCCTCCCACTGGTCTGCTGAATTTTAGTAGGGCCTTAGTAAGGGAGGAAGATAACTGTGATCAGTTTGCTTTGCAGTTATTTTGGAGCTAATCTCTGGTGGCCGTCGCTGCGGCTGGGGTGCGTGGGCATTGGGAGCAGGAGTCTCCAGCAGAGAGATGCTCCTTGGAAAACCGAATCAACCTCCCAGCTTGTAACCACCTCTTCCTCCGCACGTCCTGCTTTCAACCTCCAATTAAACTTCACTCGTTTAAAGAGGAGACAGCTTCTAGAAGAACTTGATGGTGTGTTAGTGAGAGCACTTCACGTTGGGTGTTTCTGCTGTTCCCTTCACCAGTGCTATTGAGACTGAGCTCTTCTGTGGTTTCCCTTCGCAAATTCTGCATCGGAGTTGCAGGAGCAGGGGGAATTGTTCACTGCTTTCCTGTTAGTTTACCCTGTAACATATCCATGAAATTGGTACTTGGCAGGCTCTTCAATATATATAATCTATCAAAGAAATACTCTTGAGTTGAAGAGCTCCAGTAGTAATTCAGGGGAATGCATTTCTCCCTTCTTCTGCACTATTTTTTTGGGGGGGGGGGCTGGGTTTAGGATCAATATTGAATAAGTGCTGCTTTGAAAAAATTGACATTCAGGTGGCCAGAAACAGTGGACAAGAGACAGTAGTTGAAACAGTCCTAATATGACCGGGCGGAGGAAGGTGATCATTTATCACGCTCCCGTTCATTATAAAGATAATGTTTGGGGAAATTAAAGCGTGGTGCAGAACTGCTTAGGGGTTCTTTCCCTGGAACATGCATATGCTCACGCTTTATTTGCAATTACTCTGCTGTTATGTACGTTTGGCTGCTAGCAAGCACATGAAAATCTAATATCTGGCTCAAACTGTGCCTCCTTTATTTATAAACAGCTTTGCTTTTGCGTTACGCTGATAGAGCATGATACAGAGACATCTTGCGATAGACTCTTTCAGTATAAGGTGCCAAAAATGAAGAGGAAACATTTTATGTGATTAAACAACTGAGACGTTCTGACAGATGTTTGCCTGACAGAGTTTGCGGGGAAAGCAGTGCTGCTCAGATCTGGTTAGAACTCCTGCACGTGGCTGAGCCCTGCATTCGGGGGGAGGTGTTCATAGCAGGTTTCTCAGACCCCTTCCCATTTCTGTGGGCTTCGCGGTGGGTGTTGTGCAGCCTCTCTGGGTGCCTTTGGCATGGGCTCACTTCTTCCTGCTGGGATACAGGCAAGATCATCTCCCAACAGCTTTCTCTCCTCTCCCATCTTCATCTTCTAGACACTTCCTTTTTCTTAGCATCTTCGCTCTTGGTTTTCTGGCTTGTGGCTCTGTTTCTTGCTTGTACTTCAGGAAGGTATTAATATAGATCTTGCCAAAACAAAATCACTGCGAAGGTACTGGTTCTGGCCTCTTGGCCCTGGCTGAATGTCCTTCCACTTTAATTCCCAACCAGACGTTTTTGTGCTTTAAGGGTAGTTTATGTTGGGGCTTTGACAATTTTTGAGCGTTAAAATAGCTTTAATTTGAAATTTAAATTCAAGATAATACAGCTATGGCTTTTGAAAGGTTGCAGTTGGTTATTTCTTATGCTTATGTAGGTGGCAAAAAGGCCCTAAATATTTTGAAGTTGTATTTGGAGAAAAAATAAAAATGAATTCAGACCTGTCCAAGCTAGTCTGTTGAGTTTTTTTCTCAGGTTAGCAGAGCAGGGTGGGCCTTTTTGTGATGCATAATCAAGTTGGAAACTTGTTTTGAGTCAGACTGCAAAGGTGTAATCCCCTTCAGGGATTATGGTAGGTTTTGCATATTGCCTCCAAGTGCCTATTTGAGGATTCAATGGATGCTTTAACCCTGCTGCTATCTATAGCACTTTGGAAAGCATTCATTCATAAAAATGGATTTTAACAACAGCTTTGCAAAGACCTGGAGGAAGACAAGGGTGCCTGGGAGGACAGGGAACATCATTGCCCAGGAAGACATCATGATTCTGGCAACTTCAGTGATGGAAAAGAACATTTGCCTCATGTGCCCAGAGTACTATAACTCGTTTGGGGTTGAGCTTACCCCAAAAAGGAAGAGCAGCATGAATTCATCCAAGAACAACTGTGGGCTACTGAAGATGCAATGCTCCTAGAGCCAGCTTGGGCAGTTTTCACTCAAGTTTGCCCCCTTATATTGTGCAGGTTTGGAAGTAGGGTGAGCTTAGAATAAAACTACCCAAGAATTGCATCCTATGACTGAGTCAGATAATACATATTTCTCTTCCCCCCTGTGTAAGCTGTGAGGTATTGCTAAAGTGCCTTTTTCTATGTGTTTAATGGCAAGAATTGTCTGGTTTTCATCAGTGTGACTAAAGATATTTTAGCAATGATTGGCAAGGTCATGAGTATGTGTTTGCTTTCTTAGGCCACCTCTCTGCTTGTAAACAGCTGGCTGTGTTGGAGTAAACCAATCATGGTTTGCCATTAAATCTTAATTAGGTAATAAATGGTAATATGTTACATGATATCTATTTAATCTCATGGGGTAGAAGGTGGTGTGAGGTGAGGACTCTTACTTGTTGGTGCATGGCTAAGAGGATTAGATATGGCTCCGCAAAGGTGCGGGCAGGATGGCAGGGAGCTGGGACAACATGTGCCGTATCATCACTTATGCTGTAAACATTTATGTAAAAGAAAACTCCCCCTTTATCCTGCTGTGCATATGTTGAAGGAAGCACATTTGTTCCTTCTGACTCTGTTGTGGGAGAATGCTAAATTACTGCTTCATCCTACAAAGGCGCTTGGTGAACATGGTGGAGAGATGGCATAAAGGCTAAATAAGTGTAAAAGATTTAAGTGTTTCTAATTTATGGCACAGCGCTCACAGGGGAATACGCTCACGAAGACCTGCAGCATCTTTTCCTATTGAATGAACAGATTAATGATGGCAAATTCTGCCATGTTAGGGACGTGTGTGAGGTCACTCCTCGTGGTTGGCTGTAGGAAATACTTCAACTGGAAAAAGCCACCATTTCCTTGCGGCTGCTTTGGATTCTGCTTTTACAGTTGAGAGAGCAGACTCTTTTTCTGGGGTAGTTTTGGAAAATATTTAATTAAGCAGCTCTAATGAGGGGCCATTATAACTGCAAACAGAATTATTGTTATCATCATTTCAGCTGTTAACATTTTAAGGGCAGTTGTTCACAAACTGTTCAGTAATTAGGGCCCAATTCACTGTGGAAAAATTGTAGTTGGGCTGCTGCTGCAGCAGTGTAACATGGAGAGGAGCGTTTGAAAAGAAGTCATCCTTCCCAGAATGTGCAGTGGGTACGTGGACCCATCACTTCTCCATAATATAGAATCATAATCATAGAATCATAGAATGTGTTGGGTTGGAAGGGACCTCTAAAGGCCATCTAGTCCAAACCCCCTGCAGTCAGCAGGGACATCTTCAACTAGATCAGGTTGCTCAGAGCCTCATCCAGCCTGGTCTTCAACGTCTCCAGGGCTGGGGCCTCCACCACCTCTCTGGGCAACCTCTTCCACTGTCTCACCACCCTCATTGCAAAGAACTTCTTCCTCATGTCTCATCTAAACCCACCCTGCTCTAGTTTAAAACCACTGCCTCTCGTCCTATCGCTACATGCCCTTGCCAACAGCCCCTCCCCAGCTTTCCTGTAGGTCCCCTTCATGGACCGGAAGGGGCTCTAAGGTCTCCCCAGAGCCTTCTCTTCTCCAGGCTGAACCCCCCCAACTCTCTCAGCCTGTCCTCACAGCAGAGGGCCTCCAGCCCTCGGATCATCTTCGTGGCCTCCTCTGGCCCCACTCCAACAGGTCCATGTCCTTCTTGTGCTGAGGACTCCAGAGCTGGACGCAGTACTCCAGGTGGGGTCTCACCGGAGCAGAGTAGAGAGGCAGAATCCCCTCTCTGGATCTGCTGGCCACGCTTCTTTTGATGCGGCCCAGGATGCGATTGGCCTTCTGGGCTGCGAGCACACACTGTTGGCTCATGTCCAGCTTTTCATCCACCAGTACCCCCAAGTCCTCTTCTGCAGTGCAGTACAAAGGTTTAGATCCTAGAAGTAGCATGGCTTGCTTTGACATATGCATGATACGCATGACATACGCATTATTCACCATCAGAAGTACCGTGAGATTATTGCATGGTCCTTTTTTAGGTGTGCAGATCAGAGGGTTGGCACAGAAGTGTGGAAACCTGTACTTCTGGCACAGCTGCTCTAATGATCACGGTCTACGGCAATTCTGTGAACATAGTGGTATCGTTATATTAATGATCAGGTGAGCTTTTGAACCTCTGAGGAAATTAAGCAGTATGAGGAGGGGAAAAGCGCAAATTACCTTTCTGTGCTTGGTAAGAAGCAGCACCTTACACAGCTTGGTGCAAATTGCTTCTAGTTAAGGAATGTCTTAAAATGCAGCTCTGCAGGGTTGCTCAGCTGTAGCTATAGTTAGAGCTGCGTCTATAGATAGCATTAAATTTATTTAAGTGCTAATAAACTGAAGTTTGGCATTTCCTCTGAGACTTATTTTAGAACAAGTCTATCAGAATTGTTTAGCAGCTTTGTGTACCTCATGTTCAAGCGCTTTCATACTGCTTAGTCTGGGCAAGTTAATGCGGGGCTCTGTCAGTGTCTGGCTGAGCAAGTCTGGGTTGGCAAAGTGCAGCTGGAGCACGGGGCTCTACTTCCTTGGGGAACCATCTCTGGTATTAAAATAACTTGGTATAAATCTTGTGCTGAGAAACCCCGGTTCCTGTGGTTTTGCTGTCTGGATTAAAGTGCAGGCTGCACTTCTTAGTAAATCATCTTTCTAAGCTTGGGAGGTGCAAATGTGCAGTGCTGGGCATGCAGAGGACAGGTTAAGAGCTTTGGGTCAAGAATGAGGCATGGTGGTGGCACAGAAGGAGCTCTGGAAAATGCTTCGTGCCACATCTAAATCCTAAGAATCTCTGAACTTTCTTGTATTTTCTCCTCTGAACTTGCTTGTATTTTCTCCTCTTCAACTTAAGTGAACGTCTTCTCTCCTGAGAACAGATATATAGCTTCTGTTGGATCTGGGCAAGGCATTTTCCAGTTAGCAGTGGTTGGATCTTGGCAGATGACATGGTAGGAAGTCGTTAGTGGTCTCAGAAGAGGTGCTGCTAAATGCCTATAGTGGGAGATCACGGTGTCCCTATCCCATGACGCAGTGGGAACGTGTGGCCCGGTGTTACAGGACTGTCCCTTGAAAGCGGGTCTGGGCATTAAGGTCAGGGACCCTAGATGGGTTTCTATCTCGAGAGCTGGCTTCCCACAAGACCCTGCTGTCCTGCAGAGCTGCTTTCCCGCTTCACAGGTAGGAACCGCAGACAAAACAGGAATCCAGTTTGGTACCATGTTGTAGCTGTGGGAGAGCCAGCTAAAGAAGTGCTGTGCAGTTTTGGTCTGAAAAATGGTGTTTTTTGAAGGGAAGGGGAAGATGTCTCATACTGTGAACAGTAGCTCGTGGAATACCTTGGGCTACTACAGAGAGAGAACTAATGATACCTTCAGAGACCTGCTAGCCAACCAAGGAGTGTGATAGCCCCAGGACATGTGCTGGGGTTCAGAGGAAGCCGATACTGCTTTGCTTCGCAAGGAATAGCCGTTGATACCCTGGAGCTGAAATCTTACCATTTTGCCTGCGGGACAGAGTGAGGACGGGCTGAGCAGCATCCCAGTGAGCGCTGCCTCTCCTCGCCTCCTGAGCAAACTGTTGCTCCTTGGGGGTCTCTGGAGCAAAGGGTCTGAAGACACTTTTGGGGGCCTTTGAACATCAGCTCCTCAACAAAGCACCTATGGCTCATGGTAAATTGTGTACACGCTCTCTGCCTCAGTTTCTCCCTCTTCCCCATAGAAAGATCTGCTGCTTTTTGTCTTCTCTGTGTAAGGTACAGGGGGATCCACAGCGTCGTGGAGCAGGGAGCTGTGCGGTGCCCTTTCAGATGTCCCAGGTCCTTCACAGGTTTGTAGCAAGCCAGGCAGAACCGTCTCACGCGAGATCTCCTCCACTACTGTATTGCAAGGAATAAGCTGAGATTTCACTCTGAGGGTGGTGAGCCCCTGGCCCAGTTGCCCAGAGAAGCTGTGGCTGCCCCATCTCTGGAGGTGTTCAAGGCCAGGCTGGACGGGGCTTGGAGCAACGTGGTCTGGTGAGAGGTGTCCCTGCCCAGGGCAGGGGGTGGCACTGGATGGTCTTTAAGGTCCCTTCCAACCCAAACCATTCTATGATTTCCAGCACTGGAGAAGCTGATGCTCGCTTCTGCTGCCATCCTGAGCAGTCTGCTAGCAAAGGAATTTATGATAACAAAAATATTTTTTGTGCAAAGTGCAGTAACATAGAGCAATAAAACCCCATAATTGCAGCAGGAATGTTCCATGTTAAACCGAACTATCAATTATAGTTTGCATAGAGGTTTGCTAGACTAAAAAGGTGGTGCTTTCATGTGAAAAAATATTCATTATCTTCTCTCGAGCACACCTTAATTGCCAACATCAAAGTTATTAATTAAGCAATACATCTTGCAAAACTGGATTGGCTCATCCAGTGCATGTGGAGTGTGGTAGGAAGGGTACGGGAGAGCCTTCTGGATCCTCGCACGAGAGAGCTGCTAAGGAGAATCCATTCCTCTCTATGAAGGTTACACTCAAAGTAGTTGATTTTATGAGAAATTATTTTAGGGTGCAGTGTACTTGCTTTGGCAGCAAAGCTGTAACAGAAAGAGTGACAAATTCTTTAGTTGATCCTTTTGCTTATGTTCCCTGCTCAACAAACGCTGCCTGCGCAGGGCCATGGTAAGGCTTTGTGGTGGGCATTGCCAGGTGGCCCATGGGCCCCAAAACATGGTTTGGAACCATCTGTAGCGGGAGTAGTTGGAGCAAGAAAAGGCAGGGAAGGAATCTGAATTTTGTTTTGCTCGTCTGGCCCCAGTTGTAGCTCTGCTGCTTGTTTCCAGTTGCTTCCAGTGCTGTTTTTTAAAGCAGCTGTGTTTTTTGTGGTAGAAGTATCCTTCTTGATCTCCTTATTCCTGCATACTTTTCCTTTGGAGGCATTTTGTATTTCCATGCTAGCAGAGGTCTCTGGCCTTGGACAAAATTCAATTTTAAGACTTCAGGTTTAGACGTGGAGATTTAATTTCTTTAGCTCATGGTAACTCAATCCTTGCTCAAAAATGACTTTTATGTCTAATGCGGCTGGTCAGCATCATATCTGATTAGTGCAAGGAGAATCTCGGATCAGCTCTGTTGTGCATCGGATGCTTGTTGTTTTCTTTGTATTTTCCTTTCCTCTCCTTTGTTGTATCACTCAGAAACTCCTCAAAATTAATGGAGAAAAGCTGTGGCAGAGAATGGCCCTCATGGTTACAGGTGAGACCTCGGAGATCCAGCTCATGCTGTGCCAACTGGGCTGTTCCCCTCCGGGCACCTCGGTGCGCCCTCCCTGGGAAGAAACTCTCCTCACTCTTTGCTGATCTGCTTAAAGCCGTTTTTGTGCTTGACACTAATTTTCGTTACAGGTGTGAACTTGCTACGATAACGATGAATAATTTTTTTTCCCTCTATATGATTTCAAAGAATGATGTTATCTTCTGTTTCCCACTAGCTCTGGAGGAAGCTATACCTCTAATGTATTTGTCTCATCAATTTGCAAAGACATCTTTATTGCCCTTGGTGGATCATAAAGGCTGCTTTCCAAGAGGGATGTTTACTGTAAAAGCTAATGAAGACATCATTGCTTTCCGTGGCATCTCGTAGCTTGTTCTTCAGAAAGAGTGATTGACTTCTTGTTGTGGCTGTATTTTAACTTCTGCTAGGTGTGTGTTTTTATGAATTTTTTATCAGGTCGTTAATGGGGGAGTTGAGGGATCAGACAAAGAGATCGCTGTCTGAACTGGCAGGGTTTGCACTGGTGCACTGTTTGCTCTCCAGGTTGTTGGTTTTTTTTTTTCAGTAAGAAAGCACTATTGTGTGCATCGCTTAAAATTAGACATTTAATTATTAAACATTTTTTTAAGACTTTCTCTCCCTCACCTCAGTGCAAGTAGGAAGTGTGTTCCCAATTACACTTTCATGACTATAGATTTTCCACTTCGCATTCTCAAGAGCTTGGAAACATGATTAATGTAAAAGATTGTCAAACAGCATTAATCACTGTTGATTTCTTATCGATTCCTGCCCTCCCCTTTTCCCAGAGAGCAGGCGGTGCTTGCACTGGCCAGTCAACTTCTGTGCAGTGAATAAAATCTTACACCTTTGTCAGTGCCCTCTTGCCCTGCGGTTCAAAGGAGTGTGGTGAAGAGCCGGGGAGCTGCTCACTCACCTGGGATTATTGGGAAGCTTTAGTCACGGTGGAAAGAAATAATGGGAGGAGAGGATAAGCATATTTATTTTGACGCCGTTGCTTTGCTGTTACGTGCGCTAAGCTATGTATGCAAGACAAGTGGTTTTACATCTAATGTACATTTTCAGCCAGGGTGGCCTTTGCGAGACATAAATGACATAAGGTGAACAAACTGCTTATTAAGGTAAGACAATGAAGGCCCAATTTTAAAAGGTTAAGATGTACTAGAAAGTATCAGTGCATCCTCCAAGTCATTAATGCTATACAGAATGCACAGCGGGTGGTATTTTGAAAGGCCACTGTAACCTTTTCAAGCATGAAGCATGCTAAAAGGAATCCATTTCCTTACTGCCTTGGAAAGGGAAATCAGTCTTAAAAAGCCTCCGTTCTTATTTGTTTAAAAAGAAACCTTTCTTTGGAGTGTAAAAAGAGAGGGAGGATCCTTAAAGCAAAGCGAGCAGTGAGCTGTCTGTTGCAAGGCAGCAACCGTGGACGTCCACAAGCGGCGAGATGTAAGTTTTGGTTTTTAAAGAGAAAAGTATTCTCACTGTTGTACTTCCTCCCCCCAGTTCCTTAGCTGAATTTTAAACTTTGCACGAGCTTGTTTTTGTCCCTGTTCAAACTGGCAAAACTGGGTGGAGGAGGGCTGCAGTGTGGTGTCTCTGTGCGTCCGCAGGGAGCAGAGGTGAGGAAGGGGCAGCTTCTCCCTGCCTGTGGGTGAGCGATGGCCTGGGCTGCGGGAGCTGAGGTATTCCAACAGCAGTTATAGATGAATGCATTTGGAAGGCTTGTGTTTGGTTTGGGGCGGGGGGGAAAGGTGAAAAGAAATAATAATCCAACAGACAAGTTTTCAGCCAAACAAGCTACAAAGATGTGAAAAAGGCTTTCTGTATTCCTGAAAGATTGTCTGGTATTTTGAGTGAGACTGTATCTAAAGGACGACAGCTCCCCACAGAGCAAGCCTGGCTGTCCCGTGCTGTCACGCAGCAGCACCACCACACAGCAGGTCTATCTGCTGCAGAACCCATCGCCTCTCATGACCTGCCAGTCCCTGAGAGCAGGAGCAAGGGCAAGTCCTGCTCCTTGGGAGCAATAACCCCACGCACCAGTACAGGTTAGGGGTTGACCTGCAGCTCTGCAGAGAGGGACCTGGGAGTCCTGGTGGACAACAGGATGGCCATGGGCCAGCAATGTGCCCTTGTGGCCAAGAAGGCCAATGGCACCCTGGGGTGCATCAAGAAGAGTGTGTCCAGCAGGTGGAGGGAGGTCATCCTCCCCCTCTGTTCTGCCTTTGGGAGGCTGCATCTGGACTGCTGTGTCCAGTTGTGGGCTCCCCGGTTCCAGAAGGACAGGGAACTGCTGGAGAGGGGACAGCAAAGGGCTACCAAGATGCTGAGGGGACTGGAGCACCTCTCTGCNCAGAGGTCCCTTCCAACCCCCCCCCCCACACACACTTCATTCTATGATTCTGTGATCTGT
>VWZL01000310.1:165866-215552 GCA_013396915.1 Stercorarius parasiticus | reverse complement strand
CCTCTCCCCTTCCTCCTTCCCTCCGCCAGCCCGGCGGTGCCGCGGCCCCCGGCAGCCCCGTCCCCCCGAGGGGCAGGAGCCCCGCCGCCCTGCCCGCCGCTGCAGCCGGGGGGCTGCGGAGTTGGCCGGCGGGCCCCCCTCCCCCGGCTGCACACATGTTGAAGAGACTTTGCCGCCCTTAAAGGAGGCCGGTTCTGCCCCGGCCAGCTGCGGGAGAACCGCTGCGCTGCCCGGCTTCCCTGCCCGCTGCCCGGGGCCCGCGCGGCGGGGGCAGTCCCAGCCTCCTCCCTTCCCCCTCCCCGGTAGGGGGGACCACACACGGATGTGTCCCGGGAGCGGCCGCGATGGCGAGGGCCGCCGTGGCGGTGAGGCGAAATGAACGGGAGGACGAAGGGGTCCAGCATCCTGGCGCTGCCCGCAGCGTGCCGGCCGGCAGCCGGGCGCGGGTCGCCGCCGCCGCCGGAGCGAGGTGGGAGAGCAGCGGCGGGTGCCGGGCGATGAATGGGGAGCAGCCTCCCCCCTCCCGGCAGCCGGGGCGTCTCTGCCCGCGGGAGGAGGCGCGACCCGCGGCTGCCATCCTGCGCGCAGCACCAGCTGCAGGATGGAGCAACGTTGACTCACCCATCCCGCCTTTCCCTACCCTGGGCTATGGTTACCCGCGTCTCTCAGACAAAGGCGGGGGAAATCAAACCCCGGAGCTTCGCACCGCTGCCGGGAGCTGCACAGCCCCCCCACCCTTGTCACCCACACCCTTCGCTNAGGGCTGCGGGGGGGTGGGGGTGGAGGGACGGGGGGGCCACCGGCCTCCCAGCTCCGCCACCGGCCCCCTCCGCCCCGCGGGACGGGCCCCGGCCTGCCCCTGGCATCCATCGTACCTGCCCAGCTCGCCCGCCTCGTAGCGGTCGGGGCTGGCGAGGGAGCAGCGGGCGGTGGGAGCCTGCCCTGGGCTAGCGGATTTGGGGCACATGGAGGATTTCGAGCGGTTTTTTGGGGCCCTGTGGAAAGTGTCTGTAATTGTATCAAAACTTGGTTGTGGTTTATGGTGCCATTTGCTTTATAAACTTGCATGGCTTTTTTCACACCTTCTGCGTGCATGGCTGCGGCGGTAGAAACTTGCAGTGCGAGGCCTGGAGTGCTTTGTCTGGGGCCATGGCCAGACTCCGGGCAACCTGGCACTTGACGTTTCCGTATTCTTTGTTAATTGGGTGCATTTAAACCATGTGGTAGGTGTGAAAGAGGTTTTCATTCCTTTTAGAGAAATTCCCCCCTCCCTTTTTTTTAAGGTTGTTTTTACTAGCTATGTTTCTCTTTATCTTTACTACTGTTTTCTATTTCTGTTTGGAGGTACAAAAGGTATCTGAGATAATGGAGTCCTACCTGTCAGGGTAGCTGGACCAGCCCTCAGCCCTGGCTGGCTGCTGTGTAGCACAGCCTGTGTGTGCTGCAGGCCACCAGCCTTGTCCCCTCTTGCAGGGTCTCAGCTACTTGGCAAAACTTTTGCTTGGGGACTCTGGTAACTGTAATAATTACAAGTTGCCATTCTTCTAGGTGAGAAAGATGGGTCATCCTGTTTAGAAAAAAGAAAAGCTTTTTTTTTGTTTTTGCTTTTTATAACAAAACAAACCAAAGCTTGGTTCCTTTTTAGATACACGTTTACAGATGTTGTGCAGTAATTTGATATCAGCAGATTGACATCATGATATGTATTGAAATCTTAAAACATTAAAAAGAGGCAACAGAAGAGAAACATACCATTGTTAATAAAATTGCACTTGAGGCTCATGGGTTGTAACATGATTGCTGCCTTTCCTGAAGATTATTACAGTAGATACTTAAATAAACTTAAGTTAAAATCGAGGTGTCCTTTTTGGCACACAAAGAAAAGCTTGTTCGCCAAAAGTAATACTAAGTTGAATGGTTTTGTACTATTTTTTTAATAGTAAACTGTCCTTTACTAAAATTAATACTATTTCTTAATTTACTTTTGAAAACTACGTTTTGGTATCTAGTAGAAATGAGATGCTTCCAGTGTTTGAAGACAGCTCTGAGATCATTGCAAACTGATAAATTTTTAGTGCCCCATTATAGAAAAAAAATATTATTTTTTTTTTCTTTTTAACTTGAAGTGATGGTCCATCAGACAGGTTTATAGAAAGCATCTCTTTAGGTTACTGCTGCTTATGCTTGAAAGTATATTGTGTGGAACTGCTTAAAAGTCATTAAGAGCTTCTAAGATCACTTGTGTTAAGTTTTAGGAGGGAGATGTTTGGATATGCAAGGGATGGGGAAGGTGAAAGGTGGCTGCCTGTGGTGAAAGCTTTGCCTGTAGGTAAGACAGACAGGTGGTGACCAGTGTCTGCTGCTCAGAGCGCTTAGGAATGAAAAACCTTCACAGGAGGAGAACTTCTTGACTGTTTTGGAAAGTTCATGTCCTACAGTGTTAAGCATCAGCTGCACAAACAAAACATCTAGGAAGACTCTATGTGCTCTTCAGGATGAGATAAATAACTTATTTTTTTTTCTGTATACGTAGGATAGAAGTTCCCAGTTGTCAGAAGATGCCCATTAGCATTTTCAGAATTGGTATGTGTCACTTACAGTGGTATATTACAACAGCATTTTAATTAAGCTTTAATAGCGTAAAGTATCATTTGTTAGATACTCACCAAACTCAACTCTACAGTTACTAAATTCACTGTTAAATTCTAGATGAATGCACGTACAAATTTTCTGTGGAAGGTAAGTTGTACTCCTGACACACCGCGGAGTGAATAATAGATGATTATTCCCAACCCAGCTTTACCACTCCGTAATAATAGTAAATATTGAAAGTAAATATTAAAATTTAAAGTAACATTCCTGAAGTACATAACCATATCAGAATCTTATCAGTAGGTAAAAGTCATATAGTCCAAATGTGTATTTTGTAACTTTTTATTAAGATGGCAGCTGATCTGATTGATATAAAGAAAGAAATTGGAACAAATGATCTTGTGGGAGCAAAGACATGGGTTAATGTATTTATTTTGAGGTGGCTGCAATTAAGTTATAGCAGCTTGATGGGGAATTTATTGGGTTGGTGGTTTTTTGTTTGTTTTTCTTTTTTTTTTTCTTCAGAAAGGGGAAGTTCTCTTTGCTCCACTACTTGAAGACGGTTTGAGAGAGACAAAAATTTTATATGTCAGAGATGAACAAAAGAGTATCAAATATGATGAGGATCATAGTCTAAAGTCTGTAGGACATGGGTGCCAGGACGGAGGCAGTGGGTAGTTATAGGACTGCAATTGATCAGCTGATTAGTGTGGTCCTGATCTGCTCTATCTGCATGGGCAAAGATGGGGTATTTTAAAAATTATTAGTTTATGTGAGTTTGTGTATTTATAATGCTGTATGTGCTGGGATTATTTTTTTTTAAGAGACATATAACACAGTTGTTTAAAAAATACGGCAGCTGACTATGTTGGCCTGCATCTAAACAAGCATTACAGTATTTTTTTTATTATATTAAATTAAGACCTACTGTGTGCTTAGATATTTTTTTTTATATATGTTGGGTATGCTTTTTGTTAACATAATTGTAACAGTATAATTGTTAATGTGGAGTTGTCCTGCTCATATAAATACATACGTTGATACAAGTGTATGTTTCCTAAGAATAGTATAAGCTATAGAGATGAGAATAAAAGATAGTGGTCTGTATACATCTTGGAAGGAAAAGAACTTCTGGTTATGTTAATTTAGCTTAAAAAAAAATCCTACACTTTCTTTGTATGTAGAAGTTTTGTTTTGACTCACTTGGCATGTTTTGGGAAGAATACGCTTACTCTCCTAGTCAGGATGGCCAAATTGACTTGTTCATTTTGAGCTTTCAGGAAGTACTTAAATCTGGTATAAAAAAAAATGAATGCACGTTCTAGATTTAAATAAAGACATTTTTAGAGAGAGTGTAACTCTTATTTATCTACCTGAGGGCCATATGCCTCAAGGGAAAAATCTACATTGTTCAGAGCTTTGCTATAGCTAGCTGATGGTGAAAGGCAAACATGAGGCTCAAATGTAGTGTCTCACTCTTACTTCACATTAATGCTTTTGAATGTGTGTGACGGTTGATGGTTTTGAATGGAATAAATACCATTTTTTCTGCAGTGAGTCATTTTCAGTTACCACCATTTATATCCTTACTTTTTTTTTAAGGTGGCATTAAAGATGATTTGGATGAAAACTGATACTGGCTGTTGGGTCCTAAACCTGTTTGCTTGACTCTATGAACACGTCACACCTGCAGGTTCTTGGCTCTCCGGATCATGTGGCAAAATGTTTCATTTAAAATCTACTTCTCAAGCAGTATCTGAAACAATTAACAAGAAATAGAAATCAAGTAACTGTGTGACAGCCTGTCCACTGCAGTAATACTCTTCAGCTCATCTAGTCATTGAAGTGTAGGGAGNCTTCCCTACCCTCAGCTCCTCTTCTCTCTTTTAGGCCTCAGCCTTCAGGCATTCTTTCTTTCACCCCTTTTTACCACTTCTCTGTATTGATTTCTGATGTGACTCTGGATCTGATAGTTCTTTGCTTGTGCTGCCAAGAAGTTCTTAGTGGTGCAGATTCATAGCAGCAACAGTAAGGGGGCAAAATGTCTCTTGAAATATAAGTGGGCAAAACAATTGTCTTAAGATGCTCCCTCCCCCCCCCCAGAAAAGTCAAACTTAAGTTTGTGATCTTGTTTTGTTTTGTTTCCCCGTTCCTCCTGCTGCTGCTATGAAGCCCTTTGAATATCGAAGGTTCCTGAGTCAGACCGAAGACAGCAGTAGCTGAGGTGGATTAACGCTGGAATGTAGTCAGGGATTGGAACACTTGGGAGCTATGCTTAGACAGAAAGGGAAAGAGGTAAGAAATGTGAAGTGGTAAGACTGATTTTTAAGCTCTTGTTTACAGACTTTACCCAATCATGTAACGCCAGCATTTGTGCATAGAGTGTGTGAAGTGGTGGTAAGGCAAAGGAAAAACAATTAGCATCAGCCTACTTCACTGACTATTTTTACACTTTACTCAGATGCTAGCCAGTTGGCGAGATCCCTTCAATATCTAATCTATCTAGTATCTGAGAAAGCATGTATTGGCAGGGTTTTGGATGAGCTTGTATAAAAGTATTTGTATGCTCTCTTTTGTTTTGTTGATCTGTTCTGCCACTTAAGCCAGCGTGCAAGCAATGCATTTTACTAGTTAGGACAGACTAAGGGATGTGGTTTCATTATTGATTTAAATAAATCTGTGTCTGTGCTGCCACTGGAAGGAATGGAGCCATGCTTCCTGCCACCTTACTTGCGGCAGTCCTAGCACTTCTGTTTGGGTGAGTGAAGGAACTGCTCTGCCTGAAAAACGCTCCTTTTCAGTTGGATCGGGTCTCTGCTCTGGCTGTTGACACAGTAGTGATGTCAGGAAAACAGGACACAGAGAAGACAGGACTACCGTTTTCACTTGCAGTCCAATCTGACGTTTCACAATCAGTGTAATCCAATCATAAATTACATGTATATTGATTACGTGCTTTGTTCTTGCACATTTTACAGAGACTTCTGTGCCACTTTGTTTAATTATCCAAATGTTTTTGTGAGTTTTGGATTGAAAATGTCAAGATTATTCTGGATTTAATTTAAATGGTAGCTGCTAATTTGTGAAACATGCATATATTTCCAAAATAACTTTTATTCTGGGATTGTTCATGCTTAGGTACAATCTAGATGAGGAGTATTTTGGAATGGTAGTGCATATTCATGCACCTTTTTTTTCCTGATCACTGAAGTGTGGATATCATGGTGTAAGTAAATAATATCCTTCGCGCTTCAATGATCACTGGTCTCAATTTCAAATTTCAGCAAGATGTGCAGGCTTTATTACATTTCAAATTGAAATCTTTAAGAAATAGCCCTAAACAAGTGAGGCTGTCATATTAACTTTGTATATTACATATTGATTTCACTGCACATATGTGGATGCGTATAAACGTTTGTCTTTTGAGATCTTGATCAGTCACAAATGATATTATTTAAGATGGCAGTAGGTGTGTAAGCCTGCTTCTTGAGATGCTAGTGCCTCTAATTTAAAATTTCTTATACACTAAAGTATAGCATGCCCCAGAGAATGGAAGCAATTTAAAACTGCTTTTCAGAACGCAGTAGAGATTGCTGGAATTGACGCGGTTTTTATCATGTGTGTTCAAAAGATCCTTCTTCAGAAAACGTTCAAATTTAGCTAACAGCATTCTTTAACACACTCCAGCCTGCATCATCAAAATAAGAAAACCCAACAGAAACTTCCAGCGAAGTGTAAGGTAGCAGGTTATTCATCAAGAACAGAAATGAGGAGTTGTGGTTCCCAGAGCAATCAGAATTTGGCCATTTTGTATTTTATATTGAGGCACAGAAATTACACAGTGTACAGAACTTTTACTACTAAACAAAAGTTGATAAGGAAATAGTTAATTCCCTTTCAGTTTTGCAGTTAGTATACACACCCACCAGATGGAGCTTCTGGCACCAGTGGAAAATTCCAGAAATCGAGCAAGAATGAGAAGTGTGTGAATGACTTAGAAGATCCCTGTCTGCTGGACTGCAGAAGATATTTTTTAACCTTTAAATAAAAAATGAATGGAGAGTAAGACACATCAGCCTTACTGATTCCTTTCAGTAGAACTGTCTTCCATAGAAGTTTTTCACCTGACGGGAAGTTGGAGTTCTGAGTGCAAGAGTCACCAAGCTGTAGATAGATAGTAAGCTCCCAAAAAAAAAAGAGATAAAACAAAGTTTCATAAGCCCTTGCTGAAAACTGCATATAACCACTGAAATAGCATGTTAAGGTTTTTAGCCTAAGACTTTTCCTCCAAAGGATTTTAAATGTTTGGGGTTATTTTTAGTACTAAATTTTAAATGGACTTCTCTCCTCTCCTGAAGGAATATTTACATAGGATGTCCAGAGAAGTGGTGTGAAACGGTCCTTTTTGTTTGACACACAACTTGAAATTTTTTGGAGGTAGTTGATTTACTCTCTGAAGTGATTTTTAAGTATTTTTAAATTCTTTTTTTGACAAAGGGACATTTAAGAAATGGACGATTTGACAGTGAAGGGGAGTTGGGGTGGTTTCCATGAGCACAGTGCTGCCAAAGTTTTACAATGCTTTGACCACATAGCAAAATACATTTGTTGATTTCCTTCAGTTTCAATAATCTTAGTTTTAAAACAATGTCAGGTTTTTCCAGAGGGTTTGATTTGGGTTTTCTGTTCATTTTATCTTTCTAATGTCCCTGGTCCTGTTTTGGCTATAGGCACGAGTTAAAGGGCTCTCTGATGTGCCAGCGTAAGGTTGAATTTAAGTGCTGGGTCTAACGTGGCAGTGGCACACACAGAGTGATCTAGTTGGTGTTGAGAGGTGTTTAGACAGAAGTTAGCGGAAGACCATCATGTCACATGGGCAGAAGCCTGGTATTGCAGATGGTTGAGCTGATAAGGCTGAGGAGGTGCTCTCTGTTTAAAATGTTGCCATGAGAATGGAGCGCACGCTGTTAGAAAACAGCCTCCATCCTAGGATTATAGTGGACTTGAAAAATGAGCCCTTAGTTGTCTGGCATTTCAGATGTGCATTAAACTGCAAATCTCATTACCTTCACAGGAGATGTGGGTGCACAGCCCTCTGAAAACTAGGCCAGCAATGCTTAAATAAGGAGGAAGGAGAAGAGTCCAACAGAAGAAAGTGAAAATGCTTAATGTAAGCCAGCGACAGACGTGTTGGGAGTAGACTCTGTATTCACTCAGTGCAGGGAGGGGAGATATTTAATTGCAACGCTTACCTTTTCAAGGAAGTTTTTGGTAGTTTTCAGTTCTTCCAACTTTTCTGTTCTCCCTGATGGTTCTGCTCCTGGTATTTTTGATTTGCTCGCTCTTCCCTGAGATACCTTTCTGCTTCCTGACTATCGCTCTTCCTTGCTGGGCTGTCCTAGAATTGTCAGGTCCCAGAGTCACAGCCTCCACCCTGTTGCAGGGACAGGCCATTGTTGTCCTTACATAAATATAGAATATTATACACCATCACACTAGCATAATTTAACCAGCGTACATGAGGAGGCTGCTTTTCTATTGCTGTGGGAACCATAGGTCAATTTTCTTGCATATTTTTCTTGTATTTTAAGAGATTTCACTCAATGTTGCACTAACAGCCTTCTTTGCAAACCTATTTCATGGCTGGCTTTTTAGCGCATGCTATTGAATGAAGTTATCTGGGCAAATCGTTAAAAGTAGACCTTATTTCAGAGGCAGCTGGAATAGAGGGATAAAAAACACAGTATCAAGAAACTATCAGTCTTGTTTCATTTCATCCAGGAACATAGAGCTGCTCTCAGCTCTGACAGATGCTACTATGTTGCACTGTTATATGTAAACCAAGAACTTCTTCAGCTTAAAGTACTAGCAAAATAAGGGCTGAAATAAAAGAATTCTGGATGATATAAACTCAGAAAAATGCCAGATGCTTGGTGATTCTTGTCAGCAACACAATGCAGGGAAATGATACTCCGTCTTCGGGAGGCCCAATATGGGATGAAGTACTCCCTGTGCTCAGTATTCCTATCGTCAGACCAATGCACTAATTGCCACTGATCTGCTCTCCAGGCTGATGGGTCCTCATCCAGAAGTGTGCTTTCTGCAATGAGGATTCAGTGGGAAAGAGGGAATTTGGACTTGATAGAGACACAGGGGCACAAATTCTACTTTCTAGTTAGAAAATAATTCAGTATGAAACAAAATAACCCATCATTGCTGCCTGTTTGAGGATAGGGCTAGTGGTCTTGTTTAAAGCATATGCAATATTTGGGTTTGCCTCACTGTGAAGTATTTTAAGAATTTCGTCTTTTTAAATCTCTTAGAACATTTTATTATGTTCTGTTGAAACTATACTTGCTGAAGAAAAACAATCTGTACTTTTAAGCTGTAGATGTTCTGTATGAATAATCAACAGAGATTAAAATCTAACAATTTTAAACAGTAAAAACCCGTATTGGAAAAGTAATTATAAACAACTCAACAAATTTTGCTTTTGTAAACTTTAGATTTGGTTGTTCCAGACTTCATGATACTAATGTTATGTCTTGTGTTTCCAGTCTGTTCAAGACTGAGTTTCTGTCCATGGGTGATGTGAGTTGGAGAGGTATCAGCCTTCCTACAGAAGCATAATCATTTACATGCCATTACCCCAAACGGTTTACTTCACATCCTCCTACTAGCAGCACTGTAACTGAAAATTTTAATCTGAATACTTCCCAAATGAATGTGTGTCCCTTGGGTTGTGGCTGACAGCCATGTCACCTGTTTGATCTCCCATAGTCTTATAATTTAAAGTGGGACTGGGTTTGTATGGGAACCTTCTAGGAAAAATTACCTGTACAAGGAAGCACTGTTGGTATTTTACTAAGCCTACCTCATCTCTGCAGGGTGCAGCTCTGCTGCTGGTACTCATCGCTCAGATGAGGTGTAAACTGAGGTCCTAACCACTTGAGTCAAAAGGTTATATGAAGTGTGAAGCATTCATCTCTGCATCCTGCTGCATTTCTGAATTGGGTAACTTAATTGAAATCTAAGCACTAAAATGTTCCTCAGGTAGCATCACCCAGCGGAATCTGTTGTTTAAGCCACAAATCTGCTAAAACTTCCTGCAGCGCTGTTAACTTGCTGGAGTGCGCTCTACAGTAGCTCCGTGTCAGTAAAGGTACCGTAAATGTGGTTTATAATTAGCTTCGGAGTCCTTCACAATGAAACGTACATTATAAATGCAAGATTGCCCTTATTACATTTCTTATCTCTTGTCTTTAACACTTTGTTTTGTACAGCAGGATATGATCCTTCTTCTATGTCCGGGCTTTGGCCTCACACAGTAGGTGTAATATAATCGCTGAGGTGGGCGTTCTGGAAGGAGAATTATTTGTGGAGGCTTTTGCATGAAACTTGTCCAATGAGTCTGAGACGCCCAAGCACCATTAATTTTGGAGGTAAATGCCTCATAATACATACTGAATAGATTAAGAAGAGTTAAGATTTTTATTTAGCAAAGTATGGGCAAAAAATATTTGAAGGGATTGTTCTGACTGTTTACTTCTGATGTTTGGACATTTTGAACTTAAAGGAACACCAACTTGTACTCTAGAAAAATTGGGGGTGTGGTGGGTGTTGAGCTCAATCAGACTGGCAGCTTCATTGCATATTAATTAGTTTCCTGGTTTAATTTCCCCCCCTCTTTTGGTTTATTAAAACTAACAGAGGCAAAAGTGAAAGATGATTTTGACTACGAGAGAAATGACCAGAGTGCCTGAAGTATTATCTCGTGCTAAAACACACTGGGGAAAAAGCTGTGACTTATGATATGGAAGTTCAAAGATACGTAGTTTAAGTTGGATGTTCCTTTAGGTTATTCCTTGGAATCTGACATTTCTTATTTGAATCTCAATTGAAATGTTTAATTTTGGAAATTCAACTGAAATGTTTTTTTTATTAAGATATTTTCTATCATTTGTCTATAAACCGGTCTGTTGAAGTGGGCTGGGATATGTATGAAGGGAGGGCAGGGAACTGTAGTTACCAACAATGAAGAGATAAAGCCAAAGGGGGAAAAACAAACCCCAACAACAAAATGAAACAAACAAAAGACCCACCAAAAAACAAATGAAAGAAAATATAACAATTAGTCCCAAAAGAGTTTTTTAAAATGACAGATTTTAAATGTCAGTACTTGCCTGGGGAGGAAGGGGAGAATCATTTGCATGAAATATGATTTTATTTGAATTTTATTCATGCTGTTGTTATTGGAATAAAATCAGGTTACTGATAAAATTATAAAGATAATGTACGTTTTAAAAGTTAGTAAGTTGTTTGCTTTGGTAAACAACAGTAATGTAGTACCGGCACACAGCTCATAGAGAAATTAAAACTATTTTAAAGATTTACAATGTCTGGGTTCCACTGATGATGTTGATCCTGGATTCTCATTGCTTTCTGATTTTAATGATAACTGTTATTGAGAAATATTTAATGCTTAAAAACAGGCTGTCTAGTAGAGAGCTATCCTACATGTTTTAATGAAGTAATTTTTAGCGTAATCTGAATTTTATGCACTAACTTGTTACCAAACTGCATGCATTTTTTTGATTATGCTGTTTCATTCTGCTACAGCCCTTCCCTTTTAGTATTATTATGGTTATTAAGAAATTTGGGTTTGAATTATTGGAATGAAAACCGTGGGGTCATGATACATACCTAACAAAGGCAATGGACTAGAGCAGTGCGTTTAAGTGTGCGGGGGGAAAATACTGCATAGGGAAAAGGAACAGCTTTTAGAATAAGGGTTTGAAACATTGCTTTTTCTGTAGGAAAAAGATGGAGTATTGCATGCTGGGAACAAGTGCTTTCCATAAGGTAGCTAAATTTTAAAAGTACATTTGTTTCACTTTGTTTTAGGCTTTGCTTAAGTATTCTAATCTAGTAATTTTGTCCTTTCTGCAGTTTTCATTTTGATTAGACCTCTGCAAAACTCTTCTAAACAAAAATTAAAAAAAAAAAAAACAACCAAACCCAAAAAACCAACCCAAACCTGGGCCACAACTGCAGTTTGACATTTCTGAAACATTGCTCAATGTGTACAGAAGAGTATTTAAAGGATATTAGTAACAGTTGAAATTATTCCTGTGGCCTGTTTTGTCTTCCATGATTTAAAAATTGCAGGTATTAACACCAGTAAATTTAAAGATGTGAATGTTTTGGGTGACTACAGAGAAATGATCAAAAGTAAACCAATTTGTTAAGAGGTAGTCTTCATCGACACCTTTTTAAAAACAAAACCAAAAAGCGCCACTCATCAGGAATGCTGTTGGCAGAAACTCCCAAGTAAATAGTCACATTCTTTTTTCCTTTGGTCTTGTGAATAGCAAGACATAACATACTTAGAGGAAGTTTGAGTAGATGAGTCAGGACTTATTTCATTAACTGCAGTTAAATGTTTTGGCCAGGTTTCCCGAGGAAACAAACCTCATGTAATTTTTCAGATTGTGGCTTGTCTCCTAATCCCCCCTCTCTCCTCCCAGCCAAGAAAAAAGTTGGCCAAATTTGGTAGAGACCGAGGTCTGAAAAGATAAATAAGCTTCATTAAATGTAGATCTCCAGTAAGAGAAGAAACTAAGGTTTGAACATTTACAAGTTTCCTTCACAACTCTCCTATCACCCTGTTCCTTCAGTTGGCTGCAGCAATACCACGGGGCTGCTCAAAACTCTGTGGGAGTAAGAAATCCTACAGCTCAGGCCCTGGGTTTCAGGGGGTGACTTCCCAATGTTGGATGTGCATCAGTTGCAGAGGTGCCAGTTAGGTGTTGTGCCTGGAGCTGAACATAGCAACTTGCCTCATTATCTAATACGGAGCTAGCAGAGGGTTACGAAGGAAAGAGAAGCAGCAATTAATTATCTTGGCTTAATATTTGAAGTATTCAGCTCCAAATTAGAGTTGTTGGTGCCTGACTGAGTGCATGTATAGTATATTATTCCATGGATACAATATTATTACAGGTACAGCAGCAGCTCATGATGCCCCGTAAAGCTTTTCTTTCCCAGAAAGAAAAGCAGGCTCGTGCCAGGGAAAGGGATATGTTAAAAAAGAGGAGGAGGCGACAAGACTATCTGAAAAGAAGCGTGGAGCCGCAGAAAAATGCAGAAACAATAAAATGGCACAGGGATGATGAGAAGAGGAGAGAAAATGAGCAAGTTAAGGACAAAGATATCAAGAAGCGGTGGAGACAGGATGAGAGAGAACGACGAAAGAATGTGGACGCTATGAATTGGCGCAGGGAAGATGAGAAGAGGGAAAATGAGCGAGGTAAGGACCAAGAGGGCCAAGAACCAGCAAAGAAAGGATGAGCAGGAGAGGGGGAAAGAGCGATGAGAGGACGGACCTTTTGAAGCAGCAGGGGGATGATGAGGGGGAGAGGGGAAAAGAGGGAGTAAGAACAATTCCATTTTATAAGTATGTGCAGAAATAACAGAAAATATTAATATCTTCTAGTTTCAAACTTATAGGAAATGTGCTTTAATGAACTATAGTTTTTACAGAGCTAATTATTTTAATAAGACAAGATTGATGTGAATATAGATGTATACAAAGTCAAAGTCACAATGGGATAGAAAAGGCTGGGTTTGATCATTGCTTATGGAACTGGTTTGCACACGTGCTCACACCTAATACTTTCTTCAACAGTACAGTTGATAATACTCTGTTTCAGGAGCCTCATTTTTATTTCTGTAACTTTTTCTCTCTTTTTCATTCTTAATTTTCACTCAGTACTCACTAGGAAAGTTTAATTTTGTAGTTTTATGTTTCTTGATGGACTGCTGCTTCTAACTCTTTTCAGCTCTGTGAACTTAGATAAACTTAGAACTATGTTCATTAAATTTCCGAAGGAAATAAATGGAATAGTCAGATAGTAACTTTCCAATTATTCCTCTAGTATCATTAGCAATGTTGACATCATACTTTTCTTGTATGTTAAAAAAAAAAAGAGTAAAATTTTTAAAAATCATGTATTCCACAGGCTTGGTTCTGCCAGTGGACAGGTACTTCAGAAGAATCAGTAACCATTGTAAAGAGCATTAGGCTCCCGAGCCTACTCATACAGCTCTGAGATGCCTGAATAAGAATAAAATGCACTAGGGACTACGACTTTTTTGTTTATGGCTTTTTGGGGATTCCATATTTTTTTCCTTGGCCATTCACAGTGATGCTCTCTACAAACCTTGTTGAATGAAGATACCTTCCTTAACGGAATGTTTAGGGTCATACAGTTCTGTGCTTGCTGGTCATGGAAGGCTTTCCTCATGCTACAAACTGACAGCGTGGTGTAATTTTCGGTTAAGCATAAAAAGATGAAAACTTAGAGTAGGTTTTCTAGAAAATCTAGACTGGTGCTGTCTTGGTTTCTTTACACAGCAAGATTTTTCTCCAGATTATTTCTTTAGGTCTTTAAACAATTTCTGGATGAAACCCACCATTTTACTAACAAGACTGTGACATTAGAAATACATTATACTTGGTGTTTGTTGGAACCATAACAAAGCTCAAATGTGAAACCACCACAGTAATCACTTAGAATAATGTTGTCCAAAAATGAAAATGACATGATGAGGTAGATTTGGAATCTTTGTTGAAGATTTTAGTTGACAGAAAAAGGCTGTCTTGTTCTGAAACTGATGGATCTTGCCTAGAATCAAAACAGCATTGTTAACTTGTGGGTGCTTTGAAGCTGTATACTAGAAGATCTTCTGTTTCATTTTTCTAGATAAAGTTGGCAGAGCTGAAACAATCTAACATCTGTTACCTGCTGGTATCAAAGGTAGCAGGCTGCAAGGCAGCGCTTCTGATGAAGTCCAAAATACAAAGGGCTTACTGGAGAATTAAGATTTTAGTAGACTAAAATAGAAACAGCTTTTGGGGTCTAAAGACAGGTGGAAGCTTTCTCTTTTATCACCTCTGATAATTTAACTGATACTTTTTTTTTTTGCTGTTTTTCCCTCTTGTGTTCCTTATTCTCGCTCTCCTGGGTGCATACCTTCCTGTAAGGTCATAGTTCTCAAGTTGTGAATACAGTGTATTGTGTATGAGATCAGTACTTCCCTCATGAGGGATCACTGTTGGCACTGAGAAAAATATGTAGCATAACAAAATGTTAACTGTTGCAATATAGAACTCTAAAACAGGCATGCAATATTGTATTTTACATTAATTAATTTTCAAAATAATTGCACAGTAATCGTTTTTTTTAACTCATCTGTTGACTCGGTTTTCTAGGTGGTTCCAGTCCCTTGGTAACTGATGTGTTAAAGGGCTGAACTGCATGGCCATGTTAACTTGAAGTGCTTGAAGCTGGTACAGTGAGGATAGTTTCTTTTTCATTAAATGTTAAAAGTGGTTTAAAAATCACTTGGAGTAACGTAACAGGAGGATGTGTCAGACTTCGCATTCTGGATGTTTTTAGAATAGTGACTGCAATTGTTTCCATCTGGAATTTGAAGTGCTCCTAAGAGTAGCAAGTTGGTGAAGAGGCAATTCGGAGCTGAAAGTCACTGCAAATCTATCTAAATGCTAAAATCTGGGTTTTTTTTAAAAAAAAAAGTGATGTGTTGTAGAATTTGGGGTTTGTTGAAACTTCTGTGTGACTATGCAGTGGTTATTTTTTGGGCTAGACCTTGTTTCCTTTCTGCTTTTTTGTCATGCCATACAAATTAGAAGTCTTCATTTCCTGTGTCTTATGATATTTGCTCTGTTAAATTCCTAAAACTAAGCAGAAATTTTCTCTAGTAGTGGGTTTGTCCCTCCTGTTCATTTGAATTATGTTTTTTCCTGAATATTGTTCACACAAGCGTTCCTGAGAGCATTTCAAGGTGTTACACAGTTTTTTTTCCCCTTGCTAGTATTTTCTTTTACCAGCTATGGCCAACAAGGTTAGAGAACTGAGTAGAGAGACAAAGCCCTTTGCGGTGAAGCAATACTAACCTTGAAGTGAGGGCCCTTTTTTATTACAGTAGTGAACCTGAGTTCTTTGAAAACACTGAAGAAGCCTTTCATTTTAAACAAGTGAGGCACAAACTTGTTGCCTCTTTTGGCCTGCAGTTTCAGTTGCTTCCTGAAACTTGGACGTAATTATTAATTTAAATCAGTCAGCCTATGTATTATGTCCTGGCCCATTCCCATTTCAGGATGTGATTCTGTTGAGTGAACTGAAGTGCTGGTTCCTGTAGACTTCTCAAACTTCAGAAGTCTCTGTAGTCATTTTATCTCCTAATTTTGAGGTTATAAGATGCAAGTATCAGAATTGCCCTTAAAATTAAATTCTTCCTCCTGAGACTGCTATATCCTGTTAAAAGCCAAAGGCAGTGCTTCAGTTCTCCCAAGCACAATACCATGTACACACTTTGAGTGCTGTGAAGTCTTTTAACTGTTGTTCCTCTGCTTACCTTGCAAATACTCCCTGCTTTTCCACAAAACCTTTCCTCCTGCTCCCCCTTCAGAATTTTGGATGAAGATCTGAGCACTTCATTCAGGCCGTTTTGTTAACGCGTGTGCACTAGCTAGGAAACTCATCTTAGCTTTTTGTTCATGCTTTGCATAGTGGCTGTTGCCTGTAGCATGAAGTTTCTCTACAATAAGTCTTTGCATCTCCAAAATGTGACTACGAAATGAAAACTGAAGTACAGTGTTTCTAATGAACTTAAGATATTTTGCTCTTTTTATAGCTTGTTTTTTCTGCTTATGTTTGGCTACTGAAGTATTCTAGGAATCAGTACCTGGCTGTGGACTAGACCTTTATGCTAGGTACTACATAAATACAGAACAAAAGAAGGTTCTAAATAGTTCTTGCACAGTGTAGTCTGCTTATTTTATCATTATTTTGTGAACGATGCAGTCAGACATTTTGTGTACAAGCACACTAAAGACGAGTGAGATCTTATTAAATCAGTCAAATTTTTCAGAATTTCTTATACCTAGGTTAGTAATCCATTTCCTTAGGCACCTAAAAATACTACCTGGATATTTCTAGTAAGGACATTGTTGGTCTTGTTTTTAAGTAATCATTTATTCTCTCCACCCAGCACTTCAGTGTAGATTGATGCGTAATTCAGTTTACGAACAAGGGCTTCCCAAGGTATTTGAACGTGGGATACAAGTCTAGAAGTAGGAAACAGAAGGAGACACACAATTCTCACTATGTTTGTTGAATTGTCAACTCGAAAATAACTGCTTGACTTAGAGACAGATCTCACTATTCCTGTTCCTTAATGAGGATTAAAAAAAAATGCTCAGGTTTCTCTGCAGAATTATTTTTGCTGAACATATATGTGATCATCTTGACTTTTTTTTCTGTGAATGTGTGTAGAGATGCACATTCCCTTACAAAGAAGAGTTCTATAATGTACTAAATATCCAGGCCTTGAGCAGGAATGAATAGGATAGAGTAGAGTCATACAGGAAAACAATAAAAATTAGTTATGCCTAGTTATGCCTCCCTACTGTAAAACAGAATAGGTGGAAATATAGAATGTCTCGCTAATTAGAAGCCTGGGCTGGAATTGTCATTGCTTGAGTGGTACCATCTCAGGATAAATTAATTCCTCCTTTATTTAAAAAATGCTGCTGAGCTGCTTTTGAAAGCTACTTTGAGATCTGAGAGACAAGTTCTGTAGCGAGCCTGTAATATTAGGTAAGTAACACTTCTTTAACCATCAGCAGTTGGTAACTGATAGATGCGTAAAGTTGAGCGGCTTGTGCCTTTTATTTGTCTTCACTGAAGTGTAGAGTATTTAAGACTGTTCACCTCATTTCAGTAGAAAAATAGGAGAAACAGCATTAAAAGTAAACTATTTTACAGAAGGATCAGTTGATCTGTGACCCTTTATTACGGGCATCCTTTGCTGTGGGGGATGCTGGATGTAGCGATAGCTTCAGTGCCAGATGGAAGCACTAGTGAGTTCTGTCAGTACTGGGTGCTGCATTCCTTAGCATTGTCTTCTGTTAAAATAATTACTTGGATGTAAGCTTCAGAGCAGTAAAAGCAGCTCTAACAGTGAAGAAGAGATGTTCCAGGTGTCCCCTCTTAAACATCAATTTTGGTCAGATAAAGGATACCTCATTTCAAGAATAGCATTATTGTCTAAATGATGATTTGAGACGCTTTTTAATCCCAGCTGGTTTAATGTCCACACTCAAGGATGTGCCAGCAGTGTGTTATGTATATTGCAACTACAATTTGAGTTACTTGCCGTAAACAGAAATTAATGAGGATGCCAAAAACTCTTTTTGTAGTCACAAACCATAATAATATCAGACTGTATCTGGCTCTCCACTAATTATTATTAAATAGTCAAGAAACTTCCTAAATAAACTGAACTGTATTTGCTTAAGGATGAGGTTTTTGTTAAGATTAGGTAAATTGGATTCGGCTATCAAGCAGAGTTTGCAAAGTAAGGTTGATCTTCAGTTTTCACATGTGAAGATCTAATTATATCCTCTATTATGATGTGTTGTGATAGGAAGATCTTGATAATTTCTTGTCTTTAAGACTTGATTGTGAGGATGCAGAAGAGTAGAGGCAAGAAGATGGCGCAGACAGAATATAGATCTTGTTTTCAAGCACTCCTAAATAATTTGCTGTCTTTATCACCTGGGTTTATATATATATCATGGTATATTTGGCATGTCTAGGTATATTAGACACAGTAATGAAGAGAAAGCATTTGATTCTTTTGGTGAGGAAGTTGTTAGTGGCATTTTGTACTAAAACCAAGGTATTTTATAATAAGCATTATTAGGACTTGTGGCTGAGTTTCAAGTTTACAAGTGATTATTGCCTAAAGACAAATTCCGTACTGACTCACTCTGTCATGAGAAAAAAAAAAATGGTTTCTTTACAAGCAAAATTAGTATATTCTTTAAGTGGGAACTTTGGTTTTGAAGAAAGTAGTACAGCTTGCTAGAAGCTTTAAAATGTGTTGTTTTTGTGGACTGATGTTTCTACAGTTGATATTTGGGTTATTCTGGAATAAAATTACTAGGACGTTATTTCTTTGGATTTGAAGTTAACTTGAAAATACTCATTCAAATCCTGAACCTACTTGACTATGCTGCTTCATATAATTTTTGATGAAAAATCAAGCATACAGGTAGCTATGAGGAAGCTACTGAAAGCGTTACTGAACCAATGCAATACAGTGAGAGCGACGCTTACTTAGTTGCCTTTAGAGAAAAGGAATTAGTGGAGCCATGATTAATTTCTTGGCTACATTGATATTTTTCACTCTTCCTCTATGAACTGCTGCAGCAAGAACTTTTAATAAATGGATGTTCTTGAGTTTAAAAAAAAACATAATTATGCTGTGCTTTGAAAGCAAACTTGTGTTACTTTATTGTAGCTTAGTGTTCAGAGCCATACTTCCCAATTCTGTTTAGGGAAGAGAGGGAACAGAATATTAAGAAAGCATATTTTCTTTCCAGTTTGTGATCTGTGTTTAAGGATATAAATCCACTCTGTGCACTATGTGGTATTTTTTGTTTTCCTTTTAATGCAGTTCTAGTATCACATAATTCAGATGTGTTTTAAGTCATGAAAAAAGTGACAGTGGGCTCAGTATTGAAAGCTATTTTGCAGTGACTGGCCCATGAGAATAAGCTGCAGGTTGGAGTTGTTTTTTCCATCTGGAAATGTTCAGCTTCACTTACTATTTCAACTACAGATCTAAAATGGAGAAAATGCTACTACTTGGAAATTGCAAATAGGACACAACCTTATTAAACCATTTGCATTAATTGATAGGCTAGTTAGGAGTTTAAATTCTTAGGCAACAGCATTTTTTCCCATTAGTCTTTACCATCTTTTAAACTAATTTTTTACTAATACTGCCCAAAATTGGCATTGCTGATCCTCAGCCCTGTTGTTAAATATTTTCAATTACTATTCATGTCTTTAAAATGGACCTGGTTCCCCTTTAAGCTATATTAGACATTTTTATAATTGAAGCAAAACTGCAACCTTCAAATAGTATTTTTAGTCAAGGAGATTTTAGTTCTATTTGTTGAAGTAACTAAACTAACTGTAATATTGGCCTGAAATATGTAAATGTACTCTTTGTGGTCTTAATTTTTTTAATACAACAATTTCACAATACAAATTCCAGCTTGCAAGGTAAATATCCATTACTATTTTCAAAAGCTTTTCCACCATTTACGTGCTTATACTTTGTCATAAATGGTATTACTTTTACTTTACTTCATCCAAAAGCATGTTAAGTAATAGTACAAATAACAGGATCTGGCCTCTGCCCAGAGGTGCTGATACCGCAGTATGGGCAAGGCCGGGTAGAAAAGCAGGGCGGAACTTGGCACGTTCTGTAGTTACTTAAAGCCTAATACACAGTACAGAGTTATAAAATCTTATGTACGTTGAAAGTGTTTTTCTTAAACTTCTCTTCAATGTGTGCCTTTAGAAACCGCTCTTTCTTAATCAAAAGAGTAAAGGGACAAGTGGAGAAATTCCAAATTTGATCAGAAAAATCTGATAAAGGAACTGTAAGCTTGAATACACATTTTCATGAAGGAACTGATTTGCCCGAGTCAATTTTCAAAGTAACAAGAAGTTAGAAACTCAGATTCAAACCTTATTTCCTAGTCCTTTATGAGGATTAAAAATAATTCACTGGGCAGGAGTGAGCAGCGTTCTGAAAGGACAACATGAATCACTCTAATTTTTTGAACAATCACATTCACTCTTTCATTGAGAGGAAGACTGTCTTAGGCCTGGATATTGTTTATAATTGCAGCTGAAATACTTGATTATAAAAGAGTACCAATGAGAATGGATACAGCATTAAAAAAAAAAAAGAGCAGTTCATGATTTCCCACACAAAGTCATTAGAGGCTTTAGAGGGAATAGCTGGGAAGAGCAAGTAGTTTTCTGCCATCATCTATTTGATCCTTGCCTTCTCTGAGCTGGCAAAGAATGCCTGGAGAAATGCTTTTCACAGCGTGATTAGGGTTCATGTTAGGAGACTTATAAGTGAATCTACCTATAAGGTATTTCACTAGAATTCTAATTCTTCATATTACTATAGTGGGTTTCAGCTTCCCTAAAATGGAAGGTGCTAGATAAGATACAGAACATAGCTACTTTTCATATGAATTTCATTCTAAATTTTTCTCAATTCTAATCCTTTCACCAAGACTAGAGTTAGCTGAAACACCTCTGCAGTCACAGAAATTAATATATTTGCATTTAAAGTTTTGTGTGTGAAGAAATCAAGATGGTTTTGAGTATGCTAAATTCTTGTAACAAGTGTTACTTGGAAGAAGTTAATACAGAACATTGAAATACTTTTTCTTTTTTTTTTCTGGCCTATGTTGTTTGAAAGGCGTTAGTCACTTCGCATGATGTGTCTAAGTAACTTCATTACTGCAAATACTATAACTGAGTAATTTAGAATCCCTGAGATTTATAGACTAAGTCTAAACTTTTTTTCTTTGGTTTCCTAGTTTTCATGTAGTGGTGTTAAAATGCTTCTGGTAATCTGTGACAGCAGCCAGCCTGAGATAAGTACCAAAATGCTTAATGCTCAGAATGGCTTTGGTACTTCTGAAAATTTTCCTGTAGATCTTTATATAAACTCAGGCTTGTTTCCACTTAATTTCTAATGTATAGTTGTGATACAAATCCTGAATGTCATGATAGCTTTCTGCTCTTACTGACGAGCTATTTCCGAATTCACTGAGTTTGAGGAGCCTAGAGCCTAGCGCCATGTGCCAGCAGCACTACTTGTAGCTTGTGAAACCCACTGACGTGGTTTGTATTAGCGCTGTTACATGCACAACTTGGCAGTTTTATTTCTGAAACTAAACAGTGTTGTTGGGGGCAATCATGGAATAGTAAGTTGTTAGTGACTGCCTTAAAGCATTACCTAGTAAAAGTCGGTAGGAGTATGAAAATAAAAAAAACTAGTGTGTAAACAGACAAGCAATGCTTTAACGAGTATGCATGATAGTGCAAAGAGAAGGGCTGGGTTTGATTTTTCGAGAAAATTTCTTAGTAAGCACTTGTAGCTTAGCAATTGCCCTTGATCTCATGATAAAAGAGGAGAATTTTTGTCTAACTCAAATATTTAATGGCTGCAAACTTCTGTTAACTCTGCATTCCAGGCTTCTGCTTGAAAGTGAAAAAATACTTTCAAGCTTCTAACCAAAAAAAAAAAAGTCAATTTTTAGTTGATGTGGGTGGTCTTTGGCCTTATAGTGGATTAATTTGTTGATATGAATCAAACTCTGCATTGTTCAAACAAAGCACCATTTCTGAATTGGCTCATAGAAGTAATAATGATCAAAACCACAGCTTTTATCTTCTGAGGTGCTACTCTTTGGCAACAGGCATTGGACTGTTAAAGCCTAGGGAACAAGAGAACAACTCTGACCCTTTCTTGCTATGTAAGAAGCTTCCTCCCCTTTCCTTTGAGAAAAGCTTACCTTTTTTATTGCTGGCTCCACCCCTCTCACTTCCAAAGTCACTGTATATTGTCACTGTATACTGTCATCTTTCTGCCATTTTGCGCCTTCTTAAAGCGCAGATGACCTGTTGATGATGGGTCTGTAGCTGAGCAAGTGCCTACTGTAATGACAGCAGCATACAGGCTGAGAACCCCTCTATACTCAAAATAAGACTAGTTATTAGCATTTGGAAGAAATCTTAGTGGTAGCATCTGAATCTGGGAATCCACATACCTTAAAATTTTAGACTTTCTTTTAGCTGGATAGCCCCAGCCATTTACAGACCGTTTAATTGGATGAATTAGCTATTTGTGTGGGGAACTGAAAGGGAGGGTTGTCTTGTAAGCTGAAATTATCCAGCTACACTTAGAGGTGTTAAGCCATCTCTTGTACTTTTTCCAGTGATTTATATCTCCGAAGGGCTCTAACCAAGCTTTCAGGTCCCATCTCAATAAAAGAAGGATGTATGCTAAACAGCTTGTCAGCCATTTACAGCTATAAATACAGCAAATAGAGGCAACTATTAATTTCTACCTACAGTTGAATGCAAGAAGCATCTTTCTCACTGAAGAGATACTATTAAACCTATTGCAAGACTGACACAAACCTTGAAGCTCAACTTAGCAATTTTCAAATCAGTTAGGATACGTATGCACAAAAGAAATTGAGTTTTTAAGTACTTCAGCATAGGGGGTCAATTTCGTGTAAATACACACACTTAAAAAAAAAGTTATTTCCAGATGCAGCTGATAGCAACTATTGCAGGAGTAATCTCAGTTTGTTGGGTTTTTAACTGCTCTCTTAAGTTTGTCAACATCTAGTTTACGGACAGCCTCACTTAAGAACAAATCAGACAGAAAATATGGTAGTTAATGGTACAGCTCTGATACTGAGTTATATGGGTAAAATGAGACATAAAATTACTAATAATTAGAAGTGCAACATTCTGTCAGACAAAACACATTTGACTTAAACCTTTTCTCTTACTTTCTTTTTCAATAGAAACTATGTTCCAACTTCCTGTCAACAACCTTGGCAGTTTAAGAAAGGCCCGGAAAACTGTGAAAAAAATACTTAGTGACATTGGTTTGGAATACTGTAAAGAACATATAGAAGTAAGTATGAGACCTCCCAAGTGTTGTAGGTAGAGTTAAAATGCTCCAAAGCTAGTGGGACTATGAGGTCTTTGCTGTGTGACATTGTTGGGGTTTTTTTCCTAGACCTGTTTCACAAAATGTTAAGTTTTCACTGTGAATTTTGAAGGGATCCCCTGTATCCTGTTCCCACACTGTATTCCTCTGTTCTCATCAGCTTCTGAGAACGATCCTGAGATTCCATTTGGGCCTTGTTCACGTGTTGCTACCCCTGCATTGCTTTTTAAGTTCTACACAAAGTAGGACTTTAAATAAGTTGAGCTAAAACGTACCTGTAAACACTTTTTAGAAAGTTTAGTGGAGACAAGATACACTTCAGGCTATGTGTGACTGACTTGATGTGTATTGAAGGTAGGTTGTCTTTTGTTTATGTCAAATTCTTAAAAATAGCGTTTTCTAACTGAACATTTAGGAATGAAGCAAGATACTAGCTGCAGCATAGGATGTTCTTGGGGGACAGAAGATGAGTCTGAGGTTTTCAAGAAGTGTTTGTCAGTACTGAACAGCAGGGCATCAGGTTAAAGACTCACTTCTGTACCTGTGTTAGTTGCTAGAAGGGAAGGGTGCTTGTGCTACTCTTCTGGACAAACTTCGTAACTATCGTCTCAAAAATGCAGCTTTCTCTCCTGAACACTAACTTCTGTACTGTCAGTTCACATACATTAATTCTTTAGAGTACTTGGCAAATGATGACCTGTTTGCTTTGGCGTTTCTGTTAGTGTCTCTATAAAGAGCATTTAAGTGAGATGCGTAAGAGAAAGAAATGCCAGTCTTCCTGCTTGGGAAATTTGTGGACCAAGTGTATTTTTTAAGGGTAAAATTCTGAACTGGGACAAGTATTCATTTCTGTGGAAATACTATTTTTGAGTCTTTATATGCTGCTGACTTATATGCCAAAGATGAAATGCCAAAGTACTTCATAAGATTATTTTTTAATAGGAATTGGCCTTCTTGAACATCATACATGTAGTCGAACTTTTAAAACTTTTATCTTAATCTCTGTGTGAAATTAATTAAAAAACAAAAAAAAAACAACCCCAAACCAATCAAACAACCAACACCCCACTCCCTCCAAAAAAACCCTAAACCAAACAAACATCAGAGTTATGGTAAACAATCTATATAATCTTAAATGTTTAGCACTAGCCCTGGAATACTTTCCTCCATGACTGCTTTTGAAAATGGGGCAGGTATGTAATTACAGTCTTGGGTTAATTAGGAGGATGAGTACTGAAATTAGTTCTTCAGGTGTTTTATGATATTAAGACTGCTCACAACTCTTCACCTCCAAAGAGGTGTAGCTTAAATACCCCCATTTCCTTGAACTAATAGTGTCTACTGTTCACCAGCAGCACTTGAGAGGACTGCATGGATGCTTACAAGAGTTGCTTAAGGGAGCAGTTGATCTTTGGTTTTGATTCTCTCTACTCTCTTCCCATCTTCTCCAGGATTTTAAGCAGTTTGAACCTAATGACTTTTATTTGAAAAACACTACATGGGAAGATGTAGGATTGTGGGACCCTTCGCTTACAAAAAATCAGGTTGGTAATAGTTTATGTTGACACATCTGATTCTGAAGATGTTCATACTGAAGGGCGTTTCACAAATATGCCAAGAGCTTTTCCTGCAGTTTTACCCATCGATCTTCATTTGTCATCAGTTTAAGGGACAGCAAAAAGCTGCACTGCTTTTTTTTTTTTTAAAGTAATAATCCTGGTCTTTATCTTAGTAGTATGGATACCCAAATACTGGAGAACTGATTGGTCAAGGAATCTTACTCACCCTTTGACAACTGCACCTTAAAAGCCCATCTGTTTTCAAGCTTAGCATGATTTCGCCATCCGTCCGGTCAAAAGATCAACAATTTTATACAGTTCGTGACAAGTTTTTTACATTTCATTATCTGTTTTCATCATTTCAGAAAAACTTCCAATGAACTCATCTAACTGCTGCTCTCTCCAATGTTGTTGTAGGTCTGTTAGCTGTCTGCCACATCTAAAGATTCTCATAATCTGACTGTATCTGAGATTTAGTTTTAGGCATATATAGTTCTATACAGCAGAATGAAGTGACACTGGAACTCTTACTTTTTAGATGTTTCTGGGCCAGTAGTAAAGGAAATCTGAGCTAGAATTGAGCTAGAAGTGGAGGGAGGAAATAATACTTGATTCTGATTAAACACATTTCAGACAAGTCGTGTGCATTGCAGTAGCCTCTACCGATGGTACAATATAGAGTAATACCAGCACTGTGAGAAGGTGAGAAATATCTCTACCAAATAAGCCCTCCTTTAGCATCTGAAAGATTAGGTATTGCTCTTACAGGAAATGGGAGCCTGTATTATGATGGATTCCTAGTGTACTGTTAATCTGAAAATGTCCCTTTCTTAGTGTGTTCCATAAAATATACTGATGTTGTCCTTTTTCCTAGTTAATTCCAGAACAAAAATTGTAAAATAAAAGGAGACAGCTTTTGTTTAGTTTGTTGTATCTTGTCTCCAGCCTACCAGATGTCTGAGGCTTCAGAAGGTGGGCAGAAGCACATATTCCTGCTTAGCTATGCAGAGGGAGAGTACAGTTCTCCAGCTACTTCAGATGATCTATGTGTAGCTTGATGCACAAGACTTGTTTTGATGCTCATGATGAATGTTTGTAACTATTTGGATTTCATGTCTTGTCTTATCTGAAATGCTAGATTGCTTGTGGCTATCTCTAAGGCCAATGTAACTTTTGTTTCTGTTACAACAGTTGACAAGAACTGCATGAGCAACATGTTAAATATAAGAAAGATAAAGGGTGCAGGGAAACTGCAAGTGTGGAATTTTCAAATGCCCCCTTTTTTTTTTTTTCTGATTCGAAATTGTTTTAAAAGTCAGGTTTGTGCTTTGATCAGAAGGAAAAGGCTTGGTGGCTTTAAGGGTTTGTGTAGCCTTAGTATATGACTTAGTAAGTGTAAATCCATTTGTTCACCAAAAATAAGTTTTGAAGAGCATCTTTTATGTAAAAGTTTGTAATGGAATAAGACACTGAAATAGCTGAAGTTATGTATCTGTCTTATATCTATAAATGTTTGTCAGATTTTGATGGGAAGTAACTTGTCTTCTGGATACAGTCTCATTCTACTCCGTCATGTTTGCCTTTCCCCCCTGGAAATGAGCTTACGGTGAACTTTTTAATGCAGCTTGGCTGCAGGGAATGAGGCTTATTTTTGACTGGTGGAGAAAGGTGCTTATGATTTAGCCTCGCGTGCTGAGTTCATGCTCAAACTCTTGAGGGACCTCTAAACTGTCTCTCGCCACATCACATATATGTTCAGATGATAAAATTTTTTAGGGCAGGCCAAAAACTGGGGAGAAGAAATTAATCTAAAGGTTTGAGACTGTTGCAGTGGGTCTTGAGACTATTACTTAGAAACATTATTGTTTAGAGAAGATCATGGATGTTGTTTTTCTAAAAACTGCTTTTCAATATTTAGTTTCTGCTTTGTTCTTTGTTTTAAGGACTATCGGACAAAGCCCTTTTGCTGCAGTGCATGTCCATTTTCCTCGAAGTTCTTTTCAGCGTACAAAAGCCACTTCCGGAATGTTCATAGCGAAGACTTTGAAAATAGGATTCTCCTTAATTGTCCTTACTGTACTTTCAATGCGGACAAAAAGACTTTGGAAACGCACATTAAAATATTTCATGCTCCAAATGCCAATACACCGAGTGGAGGCATCAGCACTTTTAAAGATAAAAACAAACATGATAGCCTTAAACCTAAGCAGGCTGACAGTGTAGAACAAGCTGTTTATTACTGTAAGAAGTGCACTTACCGAGATCCTCTGTATGAAATAGTTAGAAAGCACATTTACAGGGAACATTTTCAGCATGTTGCTGCTCCTTATGTAGCGAAGGGAGGTGAAAAGTCACTCAATGGTGCAGTTCCGTTAAGTTCCAGTACCCGAGAGGAGGGTAGTATTCACTGCAAACGATGCCTTTTTATGCCGAAATCATATGAAGCTTTAGTACAGCACGTTATCGAAGACCACGAACGCATAGGATACCAGGTAACAGCGATGATAGGCCACACTAACGTAGTGGTTCCAAGATCTAAACCTTTGATGCTAATAGCTCCAAAACCACAGGATAAAAAGCCTATGGGGCTCCCTCAGAGGATGGGTCCCCTTTCCCCTGGAAGTGTTCGATCTCTTTCGTCACAACAGATGATGAACAGACTCACTATACCAAAGCCTACATTGAATTCCGCAGGAGTGAATATGATGTCAAATGTTCACCTACAACAAAACAATTACGGAGTCAAATCAGTACCACCAAGTTATGTTGGTCAACCAGGGGGAAGGCTAAACTTAAGCAGTAACGCAGTTTCTATTTCACAGCAATCGCAAACAATGAAACAGTTTTCAGCGAGTGGCAATGGAAGGCCTTACACTCTTGGAGGGGAACAGAGATCACAGGCCTCGGCAAGATACTCTCTTCAGTCTGCCAATTCATCTTCTCTTTCATCAGCTCAGTTGAAACAGACGTCATTATCTCAGTCACAGGCAGCTTCAAGAGTATTAGGCCAGTCTGGCTCGAAATCTCCTGTAGCTGCTACAGGTCCTTCCGCTGTCAATACGTCATCCACACAGAAGTGGAAAATCTGTACAATCTGTAATGAGCTGTTTCCTGAAAATGTGTATAGTGTCCACTTTGAAAAGGAGCACAAGGCCGAAAAGGTGCCTGCAGTAGCTAACTATATAATGAAAATACACAATTTCACTAGCAAATGTCTATACTGTAATCGCTATTTACCCACTGATACATTGCTTAATCATATGTTAATACATGGTCTGTCTTGTCCGTATTGCCGTTCAACCTTCAACGATGTTGAAAAGATGGCTGCTCATATGCGAATGGTTCATGTTGATGAAGAAATGGGACCTAAAACAGATTCTACTCTAACCTTTGATTTGACATTGCAGCAGGGTAGTCACACGAATATACATCTTCTTGTAACCACCTACAACCTGAGAGATGCTCCTGCTGAATCTGTAGCTTACCATGCTCAGAATACTCCCCCAGTTCCTCCAAAACCACAGCCAAAAATCCAGGAGAAGTCTGATGTACCTGTAAAAAGTTCTCCACAAGCAGCAGTTCCCTACAAAAAAGACGTGGGGAAAACTCTCTGTCCTCTGTGCTTTTCAATCCTAAAAGGACCCATCTCTGATGCACTTGCACATCATCTACGGGAGAGGCATCAAGTAATTCAGACAGTTCATCCGGTTGAGAAAAAGCTGACCTACAAATGCATTCATTGCCTTGGTGTATATACGAGTAACATGACTGCCTCAACTATAACGCTGCACCTTGTCCACTGCAGAGGTGTTGGGAAGACTCAGAACGGCCAGGACAAAGGTACTTCGTCATCTCGGCTAAGTCAGTCTCCAGCGGTAGCACCTGTAAAACGTACTTATGAACACATGGAATTCTCGCTAATGAAGAAAAGGAAAATGGATGATGACGACTCCCCCTCTGCCTTCGAGGAGAAGCCTGAAGAACCTGTAGTTCTCGCATTGGACCCCAAGGGTCATGAAGATGATTCCTATGAAGCCAGGAAAACATTTCTCACAAAATATTTTAATAAGCAACCATATCCCACTAGGAGAGAGATTGAAAAACTGGCTGCCAGTTTGTGGCTATGGAAATCTGATATTGCGTCCCATTTTAGTAACAAAAGGAAGAAATGCGTTAGAGATTGTGAAAAATACAAACCTGGTGTGCTGCTCGGTTTCAATATGAAAGAGTTAAACAAGGTTAAACATGAAATGGATTTTGATGCTGAATGGCTGTTTGAAAACCACGATGAAAAGAATTCCAGAGTCAATGTTAGTAAGACTGTCGATAAAAAAATACACTTAGGAAAAGACAATGAAAGTTCCTCAGACAGCTATGAAAATATAGAAGAGGAATACAATGAAAGTGGTAGTCCGTTTGGTCAGCGTATTCCTGACACTGGTGGGAAAACCTCTTCGGATAGCACAGTGGAAAACCCAGAGGACAGCATATCCAAGGAAATCATTGAAGAAACTACATTACAGTCTCCAGAGAAGTCTGATCAAAAACAAGAGGAAAGCTCTAAATACGAAGAGATCATTTCTGCTGAAGAACCAGCAAAACTGGTAGGTGATGTTTCAGATAGCGAAGGTGATCAGGATGATCAAGATGATGCTGTTGAATGGAAAGATGGAGCTTCACAGTCTGAAAGTGGGCCTGGTTCTCAGCAGGTTTCTGATTTTGAAGATAATACATCGGAAGTAAAACCAGAAGTGTGGACAGATGAATCCTCCCAAAGCGAAGATGCTGGCAGCAGTAAACCAACTGTTGAGACAAAAGGGGGTGGATCTGAAAGCGATGAAGAGCAGTCAAAGTGGAAGAATCGTTCCTATGGAAAAGTAGAAGAGTTTTGGTCTAAGGACCAGTCGCAATGGAAAAATGCATCAGAGATTGAGGAGAACTTGTCAAATCAGCAGATGGAATGGCAGAATAGCACAATTGACAGTGAGGATGGAGATCAGTTTGACAGCGTGACTGATGGAGTAGCAGAACCAATGCATAGCAGCTTAACTGGCGTGGAGCTGAGCAGCCAGCAAGCGTGAGCTGCTCGAGTCGGAAGTGTCAGTAATACGATCCAATCGACAACTGTCTCAACCCTCTCATTTCAGTCTGACTGCTAAGCTTCAACTCTGACTGGTACTGCCTTTCGAGTGCTAGGTCATGGCGTGCAGTGGTTGTGGCCACTGTTATTCCGGTGGTTATTTAAGGATGCTGTTGGTGAATCTTGCTTGAGAAATACCTGCTGGAACGAGCACAGTAACTTAATGTGAAAACAGATAAGCTGGTGGCTCCAGAATGCACAGAGAAAAGCAGAGGTTTATTTTATCTGCATTTTCAACATTTATTTCACTCTTGTACATGTTCAGTTGTATGTCTTTTTAAACATTACCCTTTTTCACATGGTAGTGTAGGGCCAACCATACAAGCTACCAGTTCCACGTGTATAGTAGACTATGGGGAAATTGATTTTTTCATGTATCATTCTGAATAGTTGAAATGTATATTTGTACAGTCTTTTAGACCTATTCAAGTGAAGCTTATGAAATTGTTCTTGTGTACCCATCATAGATTTGTTTCTCTTTTTTAGTGTTGCCCTGCTGTGTAATAAATGCTGTATCTAGTTTACCTAGCAAAAGCTTGAAACTGCTATAGTATGAATTTTGACAAACTTAGTTTTTGCACATAACCTTGTACAATCTCAAAACAGAGGCCAGCAACATAAAAAAATATATCTGGACTCTATTGTATTATAGAATTTTCTTGTTCTGAATATCCTTGACGTTACAACTGATGACAAACGTATTTCAGAGCCATTTTCTGAAATCTTTTAAGCTAAAAAAAGAAAAATCACATGCAAGAAACAAGTTTGCAGCTACTAATTTTGACACCTTTTAGATCTGTATAAAAGTGTATTGTGTTGAAGCAGCACACTGAAACACAAGTGCTGTGTTTTGAATATTTAGTTTTATCTTTAGTTAACACCAACAAGGTGTTGTATTCATTTATACCATCTAATATATGACACACTGTTGTAGTATGTATAATTTTGTGATCTTTATTTCCCTTTGTATTCTTCATTTAAGCATCTAAATAAATTGCTGTATTGTGCTTAATGTAAATATTTGCTTTATTACATGCAAGTGTTGCATTCCTGTTTGGTAAATCCCACCTTGCTACATTCATTCCTGGTTTGTTTTTTTTTTTTTTCTTTTCTTCTCCCCCTGCAAAGTGCTCCACAGCTCTGCTGGGACATGTCTTTATAGGACTTTCTTACTGAATAGACGGATCTCCTTCAAGGATATTGAAAATCCTACAGAACTAACTTCAGCTGAGTTTGTCTTCACTATTTAGCATTCTAGGACACTAATTTATAAATAGGAATGTAGTGATTTGCTTGCTCTGCATCCTGGAGAAACAAGGTCTATGAATTACTTGCATTTTTCATCCCTTTGTACTTACATGAATGGAGATGTATTAAAAAGTTATCTAGAACTACGTCTCTCTCTGAAGCACTATGTATTGAGGGTAAATGATAGCAAAGGTATTTGAATACTTATGATTTAAACATGGAGCACGTAAGTAATTTGAATACTTAAAACTTAACAAACTTTTTTTTTTTTGATCATTGGTTTGGTCAAACCAGTTCTGCATTTTAGCAAGTGTGCAGCACACAGAGCTGCAGAACCAAAACCTCAGCAAGATGATAATTTACTGAAGAGAGTTTAATTGTGATGAGAACAAAACTATTCTTAATTAGAGCTATGAGTCTGATTTAGGCAAATTTCTAATAAATATCAGAGTACCAACTTTCTGATACTTTACAAGAACTAAACTGACCTGTGAAGTTTTCATTAATGTTGTAAAGGAGGAAATAGTTCTGTCTGTGCTCTTCCATGTTTAAAGAGCAAAACTTTTTCACTGAGATCTTGAGAAAACATTTAGTTATCTCTATAGCAGGCAGGTAGGTATGAACTGTACTTTCTACTAGTATAACAAACAAGCCCCTATATAAGCCAAAGAGGAGAGTCTGTGTATGCTCTCGTGTTCTGCAGCTAATTTGTGCTGCTGACGCTCTTTGGAATGAGCATTTCTGGGTTTTGTTGAACTAATAATGTGTGTGAAGTGACAACTGAAAACAGTTACCTTTGGATGAAGATGGTTTAAATTTGACTTGTGCTTCCTTTCCCCTTTCACAGAAGGGGTACATAACTTCTGTTCTGCTCTTTTAACTGGGAGGAGTGGAAGTTGGACTGGCTCCTCATTATGCACTCAACTGGTAGACTATGTTTTAAGAACAATACAGGAAAAATATTTTAGACAGTTACATCAGCAAAAGAGTTCCTTATGTTTCTCTGCCTTAAAAGAAAACTTGAGCCTCAACTCATTTTGTTAGGAGGCTTTCTGAACTCTCACTGAAAATAACTTCTCAGTAAATCAGCTGGGAGTTTGTTAACTGTGGCTCACAGATGCCAATGGGATGGTAATCTTTTCCCCAACAAAACCAGGCACTCAAAAGTCCTAGAAAAGGTTATTCCTTGCTAAGAAAAGTTGGTCATGCTCCTTTCTGCCTCTGTAGGCTGCTCTAGTTCACAGGAGGTTGCTGCCTGAAAACATTTCAGAATTTGTTTTGTTTCATTTCATCTAGGCTTTAAGGGATTTTTCAAATACTCAACAGTTTAATGGTAGTACAACACCCTTTATCTGTTAAGCAATGAAATAAAAAAATGGGTATCATCTTACAAGTCTGCATCATAATTGTCTCGATATCTGGCAGAGTTAAATTAATATTGGGGAACTCCATAGTTAAAGTCAAATTTCCAAATTTTGAGCTCCTGTTTGTAGTCAGTGAATAGTAAGACTATGAAATCTGAACTCTAGAAATGCTTCATTTGCCAGAAAATTCTATGATAAATATCATTTTATATAGTGATTAAATTAACAATCTTGTACAAAAATAGTCTGTCTTCCCAGGAATATCAAGAAGAGTGGGGGGTGGGTTTTTTAAGTTTTGGCATAAACTTTCTAGTATTTCAAACAAGTTACTCTTCAAATCTGGATTTTAGCCTAGGCAAGAATTCCTTTCTAGATTTGAGGGTAACCACACATTTTTGAGGAAGTCAAAAAAGCAGAAGAGGTAAAATGCCCAATAAAACTGGAGGAACCTTAAACCCAGTTTGTATAATCTTAATTTATCACACCATTATAATTGTGTGAGATGGAAGCTATCCAGCTTTTGCATACATTGCTGAAGTTCTATGGCAGAACTCTAGAAACCTGCCAGTTGTGGTGCAGAATAGCCAGCTCAAGCCGACACTCAAATTCTTCTGCTGCCTTCAGTGGGAGACCTTGAAAACACAGGAGTCTGTGCAGGCTTTGGCCGGCACAACAGAGCAGAAAGACTATTAAGACTTCTCTAAAGAATTTGTTTCAGCCTGTTTACCTGAATTGCAGCGAAGCCAAGTGCAGTTGTCCATCTTAAATATGCTACCTGAAATCTAAAGGTTGTAACAGTTGAGGCTGGAGTAGGAGGTTATTAGCATACACATTGTTTCTAGAGACAAGACAGCTTTGTACAACAAAAACTCTTTGACAGCTGGTGGCACCTGTAATTTGACTTTTGACAAACACCCAAAACTGGCAAGGACAGGCTGAGATTGTTAAGGGGAGTTGAACCTTATATGGCACTCTTTTTCTATGGGTGTTCACATGTGCTAGCAATAACTTATTTTGAGGCATCCTTCACTGCGCTGACCTGCAGCTGGGATCTCGTGGTTCAACACACACACTTCTCGTTCTTTCAGCACGCTTTTCTCCTTCCATCCCCTGTCCTCACCCCCTGAAGCACAGTTACAGCTAAGCTTTCCTCCTGACTAAACCGTTCTTTTCCAGCAGCGACAGACAGACCGCTTTTGCTAGACTCCCAGTTTTCTATCCAGGGCATTGGCCACTAAAGTCACACTTGATCTCAGCATTTTCCTTGGGGTTCTGTGACTTAACCATTTATCTACACCAGGATTTCCACTCAATCAAAACCTTTTACATGATGTTGCAGAAATAGCTGCACTGAAGTTGTACTTCACAAGCTCTTAATCTTACTGGAAGTTCAAGTGACATTTAATGCTGCCATCCTCTGTTCAGCAGTAGCAAGAACTTGCCAATTAATATTTGACCCTTTGACATGTATTTTCAAGACAGAAACCTGAATATTCACCCAGTATTTTTATAGGAAAATGCTATCATTCTTGCCACCAAGGAATTAGTAGGTTTCAAATATCCACTAAAACAGTTACAGTAAACAATTTACCATTTTGTAGTACGTACATTTCATACACTGCTATAGTATTAAAAGAAGTTCATTGCATTTTTATCAGAACCAAAAGATTTCAGGAATACGTTGTGTGCACTCTCTCCATTTCTGTTAATAAAGAAGCTGATATTTGGATAAACAGGTTGGTATAACTAAGAGTACTTTGTTCCTCTCATAACTAATTAGCCTCTGTCATACCAGCTCATTCGTAATAATCCATTACAATAACCTGCATTGCAGGGGCAGACACATTGACTAGGTCTGTCTTCTCTTGCTTTATATTTTAATTCAACTTTATCTTTCATCATCAGTCCCACTAATAAATATGAAAAGGTTGAGTTCATTTATTTCTGCATCAGAAAAGCATTGGTCTCCATGGTTACTCAAAGCCATGTAGCTTTACTTTCACCATAAGCTTTTTTTTTCCCCCTTTACAGAATTTGCATCGAGTCCTCCATCTTGAGTTTTTCCACAGGCGTTTTAAAAACAAGAGCATTTATTCCTGTTTCTCCGTATTGTACTGTATGCAAAGCCAATCGTCTGAAAAGTATAGAACCTTCTCTTCCTTATGCACAGAACTGAGTGGGTTTTGTTTCCCTAGACCTATTTTACAGTCAAAAAAAAAACCCAAACCAAAACCAAACAGAAACCTCCAGGTGCAGAGATGAACCCCGCTACTCACGGTCCTGCCTAAACAGCATCTGCATTACAAAATTGCACATCCAAAGGTCCGTAACAGAAAGTTTATTTGTACCATCCAAGTTATATTACACAACAGCTTTTAAATCCCTATTCCTAGTTTGCAATAGAGGGCTGGAAGCTTCAGCCACGTGCACTTTATTGAATTTTAAAATTTTGACACTGACTTCATGTTCTCTTGTAAAATCTGAACATTTGTGCACTTGTGAAGCTGGCAGTATTAGCACATTACTTGACAGTTTTAACATGCTATACTAGAGCACTCTTCAACATTCTGATCATTTTAAGTATAAAAATGTGGAGGTAAACAAAATGGGGTTTTGTACATTTTCATTGATTTAGGAAGCACATCGATCAAGTGCAAACTACTGTGATCAAATCTTAGAATAAATGTTCCAGCCTCCATATAGCTACACCATGATCAGAAATGTTTAGCTTCCCTTCGAAATGCTAGCCAACGATCAGAAATGTAACAGTTGCTTCTTGCTAATCTCATCAAGTATAAACTGTAAGAATAAACTCAGCCTTTCCTAAAAACCTTTTGGTCATCAAAAATTAATTACGTTGATACTTAGTACCTACATAGTTCATAGGAAAAAAGTCTTCAGCTGGTAGGGTTTTGGCAGGTCATTGGAGCGTGCTGCTGATAGAGGACGTCTCTGAAACAAGAACAGGACAGAAATTAATCCTGTTGTTAAAGAACAGGAAATAATACTTTAAGGAGTTGACCATGTAAAGAGACCTGGGGTGGGAAGAAGAATTAACATCTCAGAACTGAGGTTACTTCCCAATACAAGATAATTGGCTCTGCAAACAATGGTGAAAATGTGACGTCTACTTTCACACCTGATTCTACAGACTCTGCAGTCATCTGAGCTGGATTAATATTGAACAGATAAAAATAGAGTAGAACACAGGGGAAATCAGTTTTAAAGCACAGAAAAATGCAAATTAATTAGTAACACTGGAAAATACTGACTACGGAAGAAATAATAGAAAGGGATTTGGCGTTGCTTCTAAGGTTTTTAAGAATTCAAAGAATTGATTAATCCTGAATTGAGGACATAAAATAGTATTTCTGTAGTGCAACAGTTCAAACCTCTAACTAAAATCACAGTCTCAACGGAAAATGAGGGGCGCATCCCTCCCATAAAGCTAATGGTCTTCAGGCTCTAAACTTACCGTATTTCCAGAGAACAGTTTGCTATTTAGATGTAATCCTCGCATTTATTTGTATTTAATTCTCATTCATGTGTTTCAAGCTGTGCATCTGCTTACAAACGTTTGTTGATAGTATCCACTGCTAATTCTTTGGAATAGAAACTGGCTCTCCATATACATCTAGGGACAATTTAAGAAGTAAATATTCATTTATACTATGACCTAGGTAGTGGCTACCAAAGCTGCATTGCTGTGTGGCCGTTGTCAGAACGGGCAGGATGAACGGGGATCCCGCTGACAAACTCATGATTTGCACATCTTGGGCATCAATACCGTCTTCTCAGAGAAGGACACTTGCTACCTGTTAGGATACAGAAACTTTGCTAGGGGGGACAAACGTTCCTTTAATGATAATCATCAACAGATGCACGTGGTTTTGAGGTTTTTATGTGCAGACTCAAACAAAAGGAGATAGGCTCCTTTTAATGGGCAGAATACCAGCTTTTTTTCAATTAAAAATGTATGGTTTTTTATCTCAGATTGAAAATCAACAGTGACAACCACTAAGACAAGATGAAGAATCTGAATTGATCGTGTAAGAACTAGTGACAAAGGTTCACCTCTGCAAAATAGAAAGGAGAAAAAAAGCCTAACCAAAGAAGCTGCAAAACTAGCCAGCTGTGACAATTCCCAGTGGGATACTAACATTTTCTGTATTCTCCATAAAATAATAGTAGAGAGAATGAAGAGTTAAAAACCACTACGATTTTCAAAGTACCTTCATTTCTAGGGCAGTCTTGCCAGAGGTGATACCAGCAGAGAAGGCGGCAGGAATGGGGCTAATGTTCGTTATCAAACGTCACAGGCTGAGTGACAATCTCTTTGCAGAGAGCCCTGATCAGAGCAATCAAACGGAACTAAGGACACGAACCTCCCAAACTAACGTCCAACGTGGACTCAGGATTTCCCATAGCTCATGAAACCACTGTCTCACTCCGATTTGTAACTGCGTATTTTAGAACTGCTTATTCTTCACACTTAGTATCCAGAATTCCTCCAAACAGATGATGCCATGACTGCAATGAGAATTCACTACTTTGGTTTTCTGAGATTCTTGCAATACTAATCTGATGCTTTGATGAACAATACCTTATTACTTATATAGTGCTACAGGTATTATGATTCATAGATCTATTTAGTCCATTCTGACCTGCAGGTACTATATGTTTTCTCTTGACACGGGTAATTTGGGCAACTCTGCCATAAATACTTACAAAGTGACTCCTGCTATTTTACATCTACCCACACCAAACTTTCATCAGGGAACACTCTTGTTACCAGCTTATGTTAAAGGAACTACTTCAATCTTCATTATCTTAAAGTATAGCTGCTGAATCACTAGTAAATGAGAGGCAAAGGTACCGATCCATAGGACTTGACCATATTTTACAAGGAAGGGGTCTGAGAAAAGCTTCCTTTCACAATGGTATAAATGCCACGCGGGGTTAAAAGACACAGGCAGGAGGAATCTCTGTGCTGTGCACATCACACAGGCTGGAGAGAAATAATTCCTTTGTGGTCAGGCTGCTCTCAAACTTAAAGGAAAAGTGATATGGTTGCCTGGTAAGGAGGGAGGGCTGCAGAGGGGGGCGAAGAGAGAGAAAATGTCTTGACATTCCAAAGCCTATTGAAGTCATCAAAAGAGAAAGGTTTAAGTAGCAGCAAACAGCTTTTCACCCCTAGATCACTGGATTCATGTCTGCCACAATGTAATGAAGGCCACATTAAAACCCTTGGAAAGCAGGTGCTCCCATGAGGATGGCGTCCCTTCCATCACGCACAGCAACGAGGGACACTGCAGCAGTGGCTCGCTGAAGGCCGAGTACCCATGAGACTCAGTGGTGTTTCTGCCTAACCCAGGCTATAAAGGCCTTGGCCAAGGTTCTGTCATTTCACTGGTGTCTGGAAGCACCTCTGGCACCTCCTATTCAGTGCAAATACATTTTTTTTATTTATTTTTTTTTTTACATTATTTCTTCTCTTAACTTGTCTCTTAGGTCAGGCTTGAGCCAGCGGAGCGTAGCGTAACGAGCTTTCATCGTACCTGAAAAACACAAGCTGAAAACAGATGCCCTATACCCCTGTATACTTTGCCCCAAACTTGGAAACTGTTTAATAAACTTGAAGATGCAACAATGGGTGAATAAACTGAGGAAATACAGATTAAAGGAATTATAGAGGAATTTAGCATTTGGAAGGAAGTATAACAGGTTTAGATGAAGCTGGATCAAATAGTAGAAATGAAAGGATTAAAACATTTGAGAGCGCTTTTGAAAAATAAAGTACGCACAACAATTCTGCACTTGCAGGCAAATAAAAGAAACGGCATGTAGAATCATGCCTGAAAGATTAAAACTTCTGGTGGCAGCTTTAGAGACTTCAGTCAGTTGCATTTTAACAGGCAGCCGAGTTATCGAGGGAGACAAGTTGTGTGACAGAGTATCTAAGGCACTAAAAGCACCCCTTGAGAAATACAGTTTGAAGCCCCTAAAGGCCAGGTCCCCCGCTGACAAAGCTAAATAAATACACGAGCGGAGTAAGAAAATGACCCATTTAAGCGCACAGTGGTTACTCTGACAACTGCAACCCAGCGTCAGAACAGCAAAGCTGGGTCAAAAGGTGATCACTTACAGGTTGTATCACATCCAGGAAACAGTTTAATTCACAGGCAGTTAGATTCTACCTTCCATTGAAGAAAAATAAACGCTGGCCTGAATGCGTCTGCTTGCTCCGTTTCATTTCCATTGCTAGACTCAAGTCTGCCTGCACAACAGCGTTACATTTAAGGCAAGTGCTCCAAGAATCGCTGATGTGGACACAGAAAGTTGTTTCCCTTCTACCCAAGTATCTACAACATGGTGCAGAAATCCACGTTGGTGCTGCTTTTATAACGCAGGTGTAGGGCATCTACCCCTCGGGGACCATGAGCCCAGCCCAGCCAGACAATTCATCTGTTTGTCTGTCCATCCCTGGCTGTCCTCTCCTCCCAGACAGAGGAGGGACCTGCTGACACCTACAATAACTACCTCCAGGAAGCAGCTGGAGAAGCGCAGCAGGGACGGTCTCTCTGCGGTGCAGGGGCACCGGTACAGTCACCAAATGCCCCAGCAGAATGGTTTGGCACCACTGTAAGGATTTCTGACCCTATTCCAAACAGTATGCTTATCCAGGCTATTTGCAGTGCGCCTGACCACTACTGCTAAAACACTGAGCTGTTTTCACAGACAGAGAAAACAGTGGATTACCTGAGAAGGAGGGATATTATTTCACACAGAAAAAAAGAAGTTAACCTTCCACATGCTGTGTCTCTGGAAACAACTTAGCTGGTAACTTGAACCTTCGTTCTTATTCCAACAGCAATCATTCCAGATCCACCAAAAATCCCAAAACCCTCCTTTAAGGTTACCAAATTTAAAGCCTTGGCAGTTCAGCTTGGGTGTATTTACAATAACCGTACTGGGGTAGTTATCCTGCTGAACTGAGCTCCTCATCAATTCCGCTTCTTTAAAGCAGAAAAAGGAGCAATAATAAAGTATTTCATCCAAGCTGCTGGACTGTGGTGCTGACTTTGCCTTAAGTAGTATTCATGTTTCCAGAGCTCCTGAATCCATTTCTTCTACACCTGCTCCTACCACCTGCAGCAGCATTAATACACCTTGCCCTTGACACCAATGAACATATTTGCTCCTTCTTACAGTGAAAGAGGGGGAAGGTTTCTGGAGTGGCTCAGCAGTGCTGTGAATACCCAAAGAAAATGAAGCAGCTCAAGGAGCGCTTCTCCACAGAAACCTGCAACAGCAATTTGAACTCTGCTATGAAAGACAAAAGCAGCATCTTGGCTATCTGGCAATAGTTATTTTTCAGATTTGGTCACTCTCACGGGTATTAAAATCAATACCTAAACTGTACAAATCAAAACAGGGCAAAAACCAAAACCTGTTTCTTCGTCAGCTCCAAAACCAAGCAAACGTTCTCACTTCTTTCCAGCAAAATTTTTAAAATGATGATTCAGATTCCTCTCGATCTTAATTTTTAATATAATTTGATATAACAGCGGTAAAATAATTTTAATTTCTAGTAAAAGAGATTTAAAGTTCAACATCAAAAACTTACTTCTTAAAAACCTATCAACTTCGGCTTTTCCAACCAGCCTTTTGCTTGCTGCCAGCCCAGCCAGCACAGTGCCAGCGGGCTCTTGTGAGACACTTCTGGGAAAAGTATGAATTGAAGAACAAAAACGTTCTTTACACATCAGCTCCAATGCTGGGCCCAACAAATCCTCACCCACTTGTTCTCTGTTAAACTCTCGCTATGTACCGAGAAAGTAATTTAATAAGGATGTTTCTAAAAGAGAACAAGGGGTCTGATGTCCTGCACATCAGGGAGACTTCTCTTGCTCAGGCTGACGTCCATAGTAATTCTTATCTCCCATTTGTGCCAATCCCACTGTGCCAAGACAAATGAAACTCAGCTTGTCTACAGCACGTGCTGAGTAAAGATGCCAGTGAAGATGTAACACAGCATGTTGTCTACACAACTGGGAAGAAACAAGCAGCGTAAAAACAGTGCTAAGGCTTATCCTTAGCTAACTAATAAAACTCAAAAGCTTCTTAAATTTCCTCAAAGTTGTTTAACCAGCACCAAGGAATCACCTTTTAATTAGCAACTTTTAAACAGACTGAAGATTGAAGATTAATCATAACAACAGCCTTACAAACTAGGCAAACACTGCTGCACCTTGGGAAACCAAGGCAGAAAGGTTGCGTGATGCGTCCCAACAGAGAGCAAGTCACGGCAGAGCCCAGATTTAAATCAGGGCTGACAGGGGAATTCTAGCAGAGCCTGCAGCACTGGTTTAAAACTTCACCGCCTACAGCTGTCCTCCCCATTCCTCCCCCAGAGGTTATTTTTCTCTCGTTCAGCAGAAGGAAGTGTGTCACCACATCAGAGCCATCCGAGTTCAGTCTGGCACACTACCTTAAATCACTGATCAAAGTAGGTCTGTACTAAGGTGCCAAAACTATTAATTACAAAGGCCAGAACACGGGTGTAAGTTCTCCTCTTCAGGCCAGTAGTAGCTTCTCTCCTAAGGCAAATATAGTCATGTCAAACCACTCTGATTTTCACAACACAAGCTTCAGAGCCCAATTTTTGCTCATCTCCCACAGTATATATATTTCACCCAGTATGACTTTCAAGAGCTGGATTCCATTCTTGACTTCACATGCACAGTATCTTTACTATCTCAGCAAGGTAAAGAAATGTATCTAGCATTCTTTAAGCCCAGAATGTGACTGGATGAGAAGCACAAGCTGCAGGATTTTCTTCCTGAGAAAACACAAGTCTTTTCTCATTCTGGAACCTGCGCCTGCCACGAGCTGGAGATGACCTCACCCACAGCACTCAGAAAAATTGCCAGTTACAATCTCTGCAAATTCACTCTTTACAGAATTCTGTTTGAAGACCACCTTACCTTCTCCTTTTCCTTCAAGCCTGTGGGATTACTGTGAAGGCTTTCCAGATGATTATTGACTCTTCCATCAATTTTCTTATCACTGATTGACTGACAGANAAAAAAAAAAAAAAAGTTCTTCCTATGGTGGTCTGTTACTAGTCCCCTAATTAGAGGGCAATATAAACTTCAAGGCTTACCGTTTCCAAGCAGAAGGCAATCATATCACTTTCTAGCATTATTTATGGTCTCAAAAGCACAGTAAATAGCGCACAGACTGACTGGGTGGGTTTCATTCTTAAACAGCTTATGAAGTAAATAATACACAACAGAAAGAGAAAATTTACTGATTAGAATTAAGTTCATTCCCTCACCTCTTTGCTTTGTAACTCAGAAGGCACAGGCCTTATCCTTCTGATCATATTATCATCTCAATCATAAATCACAACCTTTTTCTTCCTGTTGTTCTAAACATTCTGTGTAAGCACTTCAGAGCAAGGCCGATTCCATGCAAGCTCCAGAAAGCATCATACATATCCTTTTGGCTGAGATTAGTCATTAATGACAACCTTTCACTTATGACTTATGACTAGAATCTCTTCAAGGGAAGGATAAATCAGGCTTCCCTTGGTGAAATACAGTACCATGAAAACATGTAAAAACAGTCAAAAAGCTATTTTTATTACATAAATAGTAATGAGATACGTAAGGTCAAGAGAATTTAGAAAAAGCATAGGAGAAAAAAAAAAAAAACTACAAATGTCCCTTTTTCTTCCCTCCTCAATCTCTTCAGCAAAGATCTATTCAACAGCTGCAATAATGATCACTGCACAAATCAATAATCCTGCTGAAGCCACGGGAAAGTACAGTTTATCAGCTGTTCAGTAAGGGAGGCAGAAACACGAGGATGCAGCGGCTCTCCTCCTGCCAAAAGAGCGTGGTATGCAGAGGAAACGTGACAGCTTTGAAGAATCTCACTGCAAAACGTGTTCCCTCTAAGTGTATAGTGTAAGATTTTGTGCTTAGGCACGTTACCCACCAGGCTCTCTTCAGTAATGGATCTAGTTTCCCACTAATATAACCATATATATACTGGCAATATACTGTTGCCAGAAGGAGCATGTCCTTTACAAAGGGAAGTTGGGATTTGTTTTGTTGTTGCCATTTGTGACTGGTCTGACAGTCTGTGTCTATGAGGCCTCCTAAGGCGGACTGGCTTCAGCACTCGCAGTCTCTCAATTTATTTCTGAACAAGAAGCAGTAACACGTTTGGGGTTGCTCCTCACGTGTTAATCTTCCTGAAAGCCAAAGGGGAGTAGGAGTGAAAGAAAGAATGAGATAAACTAAGATAAATAACAACAATAATCCTAGCATTTCCACCTGCAGGAGCACAAAAGGCAGAAACTGGCCATTTGACCTTCACAGTATCCTTTTAAACACAAGTCTTCTCATATTACTAGTAAGATATCTCTTTGCATTCTTTGCTGTGGTTTTTACTGCAAGGTCTGCTCCCAGAACTCCCAGAAAAAGAAAAAACCCCAACAAAACCCATAGGAGCAGAAGGATTCATTTGAGGATGCTAAAGTTGCTGGTTCATGTCATTGTGAGGCTGCTATCAGTCATCTTAAAGGGCAATCAGAGGAGCTTCCTGATGATTGAAAAAGAGCCAAATGTGATGCTTATCTTCAAGAATGCCAAAGAGGAGGACATGGGGATCCACAGGATGTTCAGCCTAACCTCAGTCCCAAAGAAAATATGGAGCAAATCCTTTTGGAATCCATTTCCAGCCCTTCAAAGAAAAGGAGGTGATTGAAAAGAGTCAGCATAGATCTAGTAGGGGCAAACAACGGTTAGCATTAATTAACAGCTGGCTAGAAAGCAGCTTTGCAGGAAAAGTACTAGTCGTCCTCAGAGACAAGCAGCTGAACCCGACTCAGCAGAGTGCTCTGGCAGTGATCAAAGCTACCAGCGTACTGGTATCAGTACGAGCACAACCAGCACACCGAGGGATGCGATCACTTCCCTCTACTTTGGCAGGAGACCAAATCTGGAGTACCGCATCTGATTTTGGGCTCCCCAGTTCCTGAAGGATTTACTGGACTGACATGTTTGGAGCAAGTCCAGCAGAGGACAATCGAGGCACTTGGGGGCTGAAGCACATACATTATGAAGAGAGGCTGAGACATATGGTTTCTTCAGCCTGAAATGCAATTTAGTTGATGTCTTTAACTGTCCAACAAGTAAAGACTTACAGAGAGCTACTTATAGAGAAAACAGAACTGGACTGTACTCAAACCTGTATAGCAAAATGCTACAGGCAACAGATATAAGTTGTGGAAAGAGAAATACCAATCAAACATAAGGAAAAAAAAAAATCTACACAATGACATGGTCAAAGGCTGGAACAGGTGCCCAGAGAGGCTATAAAATCTCCCTTCTTGGAGATGTTCGAAACTTGACCAGACAAGACCCTGGGCAGCCTAATCTAACTTTGGTTGACCCTGCTTTCAGTAGGGAGTTGGACAAGATGACCTCCAAAAGTTCTAATTTCTATTATTCAGTGATTCTAACTGAGGCACAGGGACAATAAATTACTTGAACTCTACTTGTGGTCTTAATCATGTTAACCCTACATTTTAAACTCAGCATTTCTGGGTTATTTATTCCATTCCCTAACTGCTGGGGAATCCCCATGTGGTATTAGGGTTAGGTAGGTTTTCTGCCTTCTTGCACAAGTTAAATTATAAATTAAAAAAAATGCAGCGTCGCACTCACATTATCCAGTGGCACTCCAAGCAAAATGTGCAAAGTCCAAGTCTGCAGCTATGTCTGTTACTCATATCCAACACTCAAAATGAATTTATTCATTACTCACTAATGTATCACTTGCTGACAGTCTCAGTCCAGTTCCCGGGGGACAGAGTTATACCCACAGACCTTCAAAGCAGGTATTAGACAGCTTTTTCCACAAAGGTACTAAAGTGAACGAATCGGGAGTCTCAACTAGGCATCTTATCCTGGCGTTCAGTCTTTCTGAAACAAGTTCAGGCACAAACAGCAGACTCCAAGGCTGTCAGTCCTACACTTTTATGAGCACTTTTTTCTATTTCTTTATTAATGCAGCATCTGAGTCAAGAACATACAATACCAGAATAGTAATAGCCTCAAATTCTAGGTCCCTTTGCAAATCAATTCATACCAACACATTTTCTCATCTAAGACATTTAAACATTTGGAGCCTCTTGCACATGGAATAGCAGCTGAGGTCCCCAAGGAACAGCTCAAACTGCTTTCACTTTCTGAAATAATACCACAGACAAAAGTAAACAAAAATAATACCATCCATCTGAAGCATGAGGCAGCATTATATTCAGGAAGAAGCCTGTAATTATAATGGGAATCAGATAAGGCTAATAAAAAACCAGACTGACCCAATAAACATGATAAAGCACAAGGAGTTCACGCTCCTCTCCTTAGCTTCGTAAATGATTTACTCTAAGTCAATAGGAGTAGACAAGTTGAGGAAAGAGACTGCTTTCCAAGCTGGCTCACTGTTTCAATATTATCATAATATAAAACAATCTTCCAACTCCTTGTCTGAGATTACGAACCAGTAATCAGGCAGCATGGACATGAGACACAACTGAGGTCAAGTTCATACTAGAAAGGCATTTGGATGTAGCCTGAGTGACCCTAAACAAGAGCCTTCACAGCTTCTGTACTTCAGTTCTATTATCTGTAAATTGGGGGCAATGAAGCAGCATGAAACTTCATACATAAACTTGGCAATTTTATTACAGTAGGTCCAGCAGCACTGAAGGAATGGATGAGGCTGTCAGAACATCCCATTGCAATTTACGGCTGCTGTCTCCCCTTCACCTGTGGTGCACTTCACGAAAGAACTTTGTTTCAGCTTCTTGGAAACTTCTGAAGCACACTGGGAGGCTGCTATTACGTCCCATGAGTTTTCTCTTCTTCAGGCTGAACAAACTGAGCTGTCTCAGCCTCTCTTCATGGATCATGTTGTCCAGCCCAAGCATCTTGATGATCCTCCCCTGAGCTCAATCAGATTTATCAACATTTTTCTTGTACTATGGTCCCCAAAACTACATGTGGTATTTCAGATAAAGTCTGAGGAATGTCCAGTTAAGAGAATAATCACTTCCCTCAATCTACTGGTCATGTTTCTGTTAATACTGACCAAACATCTGTTGTCCTTCATTGATGGCAAACTGCTAACTCATGCTTAGCCCTTCCTCTAAAAAGGTCCCTGGGTCTTTTTCAGTAGAGCTGCTCTCCTCCCTGTCGATCCCCAGCTTGTACCACAGCAGGGTGTTAGCCCATCCCAGGTGCTCGTTCTTGGTGAATTTAGTAAGATTCACCAGAGCACATCCCTCTGGCCAGCTGATGTCCTCAGAAAGGCAGCCCTGTTCTGGAGAACACTCCTTAGTTCACTATGGTCCACCAACTCGAGGATGCTGCATTCTATCTCCACCTCCAGGGCATTGAGAAAGACTTTAGGCAAATGTCTGACCAACTACACCTGTAACTGGCCTCCAGGTAAAGTACAAACCATTAACAACTACTCTTTGAGTCTAATGATCTAATCAGTTTTTTCACCCATCTAGTAGTCCACCCATCTAGATCATAACATCCCAAACTGGATGCAAGGATGCTGTGGGTGTCTGTATCAAAAGAATTCCTAAAGACAAGGTATAGGATATCAACCGCTCTCTCCTTATCCACAGTTACATTATAGTCACATCATTCCTGATAACTTCACAGTTAGAACAAACCCAACATTCCTAATAGAGAAACAGTGCTAGAAAAAGTATTCATGAAGAAAAAGTATTAGGACAGATCCTAGTCCTACTATATTTCATGTAAGGCAATGGGCGCTGAAAGCACACAGCACCTTGGACAATCCAACAGTACTAGAAATGAGGCAAAACTACAAGCATTAGATTTAGCCTGGCAAAAATATGCAATATTCTGACGCTCATTGGGAAGGCATTTAGAAAGAGAGACTGACCCACCCGCAAGTCGTAGGAGAGGGAAAATTACACTCAGTTTCCAAGAGTAATACAGGAGGAAACAAAGATCAATGAGGTCTGGCTTATATGTCAGTGGCTGTGATACTGTTCTACAGTAGTACAAGAAGAAATCTGTCCACAAATACAAGAATAGCCAGCGTGCCTACACTGTCAAATCAAAGCTTAGTAACTTGTCTCCAGCTGAGACCAACAGCTGATGCTTAGAGTATAAAAACAGGGCAAGTATGCAGCGTTCCTGCCTTGAACGCTCCCCTAACCTAAAGGAATTTGCAGCATAGGCGTTCCTAGAAATAGAAAGGTAACTTTGCAAAATTACTTTGTCTGATCAAATTTAACATACATAAATCTTCTTTTGTTTACAACTGAAACGAGTTCCAAACTTCATTGGCATATTGCATAAAAAAAACCCTCCTTTGGTTCATTTTGAATCTATTTCTTGATAAAAATTTCTACTTACTGTCTCACGCAATTTCAGATTTCAAAGAACTCTAGTGATTCTTCTTCAGTGTGGAAAAGAGAAGACTAAAATTACAGTCTGCTCAGCTGTTTCCCAAAGGGATGTGTTTCCAAACCCCTGTTTCTAGATGCCTTTTCTAGTTCTGCTGCAACAGGACCAGAACCTCAGTCAGTATTAAAGATGAAGCTACAGTTTTACAGTGTGGCACAAGGAGGTTTTTATTTTCTTTCTTGCACTTTTGCTAATAATTCCTAACATTCAATTTTCTTTCTTGCCTGCTACTGACCTGCGTGCTGAAAGTCTTCACGAGGCCATCTGTGATTACTTCATGATCTCTTTATTCAGTGAAAAATGCTAGTTCAGAGACCAGTACCATACATGTAAGGCTCACTTGCATCACTTTATATTTATTGACACCAGCACTGCGCTTGTATACTTTGCAGGCCTGTCACGGAACATATGTGAATAGCAACTTTTAGCAACCTGACATAAGCACAGCCACAGTGCTTAAGTGAGAGGAGAAACAGCCCAAAATAAAAATAAAAGTAATAATAGTCCCACCACTGAAACAAACCTCCATTTCTTTTTTTTCTATAAAAAGAAATACAGTTTTGTCTTAGTAACAACTGATACCAAAAATTGTTGTTATGGTCTGGGAATTATCGTGATACTTTGGTTTTACAATTCCATATGGTCCTGCTACTCTGGAAATGAAAGAGTTAAGAAGGAATGGTGGGGGGGGTTGCGTCAGGATGCCGGGGTGACTCTGGTTGACACACACACACACACACCCCCCTCACACACACACCCCCCCCAGCTCTGGCTATTTAAGCAGGAGCAGCCTAGCAGGGAGCACGCAACCATCGCCCAAGATTGGCTCATGCTGCTGGAGGAAGAAAATCGTTTCCATAATAACTGTTTTGCAGCGTACCAGCTATGCTTTCTATAGCATTTTGCCACCCAGCTGAATTACAAAAAAGAAGGGCAAACATGCTATTCTCATACCTTCTTTTTCCCCCCCCAAGCCATATTGACACATGGACTCTGCGACAAAATGAATGCTACTGAAGCCCAAAAATATCTGCACTGAATATAAATATATTATGAAATAGCTTTTAAACTCTGCTCTAAAGCACTTTCTGATTGGCTGCCAATGATGTCACACATCCATAAAGCCCAATAAAACGCATGGGTTAACAAGTCTCATTCCTGTGTATGAACCGTGTGCAGCAGGAGTGTGGGGACTCCACGATTCAGGAGAGACAGGGGGGACCCTTCCATCGCTCCAGCAGTTAAAATCCCGCCACCTCAGGCCTCCAGGTCAAGCAAGCTGCACTGACCTTAACACTACTTAACTAAGCACTGTTTACATGGGAGAGAAGCCTTCCTAAAGGATGCAGTAAATCACTGTCAGTTTTTAGGTATTAAAGATACACTCGTGCATATTCAGAGCAATTAGTTTGGTCTTATCTGGCAGTTATGACCTTACATTTCAAGTCAAAGGTGACCTAAGTATGTTACCCTTTCCAAACAGGAACTTGACCTTCAGTCCTGTTCAATAAACTGTTACTAAAGTGATTAATGTATTTTACAAAAGCCCTAACAAAACTGAAATCTACAATTGTAGAAAACTCAAAAACTAATGCTAGAAACATCAACTAAGCCTTTAAACCATACAATTTGGCACCAATTGTTCAAATAGTAAAATACGTTAACTCTTTCTGTGCAGTCACGCTTACAGGTTGCCTGACAAGGAATACTGGTTTGCAGGTTTAGGCAGTTTCGACAAACGGAGCATTCTGTGCAGAGAGAAATTTACTGTGTAAAATATTAAGCGTGTGTGATACTCAATTACCAGCAACCAATATTTGTTTCTTACTATGAATACAATTCTTGGAGCTGGCTTAGTTTCAAATGTTATTAGGTAGATAGCATGTGGTGTTGTAGTAAGGAGTCTTAACACATGAACTGAAAATATACTGATCACCCTATTCTAGGCAGTTTTGCTGCCAAATGTGGGCTAATTTATATATAGCAGCCTATTTAATAGTTTGTACTCGTACTTCCAAAGCAAGCACAGAAGCAGACCACATAGAAATATGAAAACATTTTCTGATTTGCTACATAAAACTTTATTTGTTTTTCAAATCCTTGTCTAAGGTTTAGGAACATTCAATAGAAATTAAACTGCAAACTATGCAGTTCAAACATGGAGCTGCTCTAAGGTATCACTGCAGTGCCCAAAGCATTATTACAATATAAGAGAAAAGGCTGTGTATTGCTATCTGCTGTCGTTCCTTCTGCCTCTCTTTTCAGTTTCAAATTAAGGGCAAAAATGCTAAAATCAGTCAAAGGAAAAAAAAAAACCACACAAGCTCAATGTCTAGAAACCTCATGCTTTCCTCGATTACTCCTAAAGGATCCCTTTACCGCTGAACCTCAGCACATACCATCAAATATTTCAAGTGGAACAAATTCATTAACTTGTAAACACTACTTAACTAACTGCAAGCCAGTGCCAGAAACCTAGAGCACTGTTAAATCAACTCCAAGCAGGCACTGCATTTCATGTGTTAATACTTGCCATCTGCTCATGTTGCATTTTTTACCACAAGAAAAAAATGTGACTGCTGAGTAAAGACTTAAAA
>VWZL01000310.1:145498-165798 GCA_013396915.1 Stercorarius parasiticus | reverse complement strand
ACAGGCTATGGGCTTTTTTTTTTTTTTGCACACACACTCACTCTCTGTCTCTCTACTAAAAACAGAAGAACGGATGTAAAATAGCCTTTTTAGCTATTACTGCCTTATAATAGCTACATTAGGAAATCTTAAAGAAAAGAGAAAGTGTCCGTGCATGTTTGGTACTCCAGACAGCCAGAAATTTGCCTCAGGGAAAAACACTTTGTAAGAGAGGTGGGGGCAGGGGAATATGCTGGTAGAGGGAGCGTGCAAGGGAACCAAGGCGTGTGCGCCTGTGCCTGCATGTGCGCATTTGTCTTGGAGCCTCTGGAAATAAAATGCTCGTCGCTACGGCTCCTAGAGGCTCCAGCACAGCAAAGCACCTTTCCTGCAACACCACCATTACATCACCCACAAAACTGCCTGCCAGGCGCAGAAAATGGCCCGGCCAGGAAGGGATGGATACCAGCAGATAGAACGTTTCTCCACCTTGCTAAACGCGCCATTTTTAAACTGTTTTTTTTACAAAAATTATCTTTAAAAAGAAGTCCTAACTTCTTACCCCCTTGAATACTAAAGGTGATCGCCATTTTGTCCCAAAAACTTAGGCCTGTGACTTAGAGGATGCCAAGACACAACAATAAACTTTGTTTTAGTTTTGGCCAAAACGGTATTTCATCTGATATTCAGTGTGCTTCTAGTAACAATCCTAAAGAACACACAAGCATTTCAGTAATGCAAGTGAAAAGGAATTTGCTGTGGCACCAGGTCACCAAGGAATAAATATTCCTGAAGTTGTGTGCCATGAAGTTCTGCTTAGCTGTTGCCAAGAAAAAAAAAAAAAAAAAGAAAAACATTTGCAAGATCTTCATTTGTGCCTTTTACCAAGTGCCATGTTTTACATGGGTGCTTATAAAGAAAGCACCTGATGGACCACTTCGATGCGTGACATCTACCATTAGTATGTCAGATACCCTGAGCAGCAGGTCCTGATCTAGATGGGCAAATTCTAAAGCAAGGTTCTTTACAGAAGCTGTCAGGGAGAGAAGCACATCCAGTGATGGTGCCTGAGGTGGAAACCTACCCACTGGAAGCCGGACAAAACCTTTCCACAAAAGTCACTGCACAGTAACGGTGCACGAACACTGGCTCCACTATATGCCCCAGTTCTCATGATAAAGTCAGTGCATGAAACTTGAAATTGTGACTTCTGGCTAAAGATCTCTCATCCATTTCCTGTTACTAGTCCATAGAACTATTTTACCTTCATAAAACTACAGCATGGTGCAATTTGTCTGGATGATGCCTTTCTTTGGGTGTACTCCCAATGTTACCTACCATGATCGGATTTTGGCAAAACTTTATTAGCTGATGGGGTCCTACTCCCAGTGACTAGAAACAGTAAAAAAAAAAAAAAAATTAAAATATCGCGTTTGTAAAAAAAAAATGTCAGCCTATGTTGCACACAACTGAAAAAGGACACTAAGAGGATATATTCATGCCACAAATACTTGAACACAAGGTATTCTTTATAGTGAAAAAACCCTCATCTGGTCCCAGATCCTTCATACTTAAAACTCATGCCTTTTTACTTCCACCCCAGATCTTTCACCAGATCTTTGTCTCCACAAAGGAGCCCAGGTGTTTCTTGAATTCACTCAGCATTTCCAACACTTCACTCATTCTCGCATTAATGAAACCCATATGTTTAAGTATTACTGTCCTCAGTTCCTTCCTTACTGCCCTTTTCCTGAGATTTGAATTCATTTTGTAACTTTCTCTGTACTAAAAAAAGTTGCACAGATTTCATTAACATCTTTAATAATTTTGAAGACTACTGTGAAATTGCTTATTTACTTGAGACAGTTTCGATGCTAGGAAACAAAGATGTGCGCCTCTCCTGTTACAACATTGAAGTTCCTATTTTCAAAAGTATATTGGACCAAGATTACCCCTTTTACAGCTACCCATTTAAGAGCTACTTCAAGAATTAATGTGGCAGACTGCAGACATTAAATGGAAAGCTCAAAGAGAGAACAGCTTGCATTAAGAGAGCTGCAGTGATTTTCAATCCCAGTTAGGCTTCTCTGCCTCTTGTCTGGTGTCCCTCCCCACTGCAGAAGCGGTGGCTAAACTGCCCCAGTTAATAATTCAACATATGTTAATAAAATGAAACTTTGGTTTCGCTTTACTTCAACATATCAACAAAAGATCCAGCCACTGCCATCTTCTTCACACGGGCTTGGCACCCACTTCACCTATTGGACTCCTAGTTATTCCTTTTTCCTCATTATTGCCTCGTAATACAGGTATTTATTCTAAATACATTTAACAGCTATACATGCTCCTAGATGACATGCAACGCTTTAAAAAAAGATCCCAAACAAAACCCAAGCGGAGGAAGTATGAACAACCACCAAGATGAGCAGTTATCAGGAAAATGAGTCACGGAGAAGGGCAGCAGAATGCCCCAGGAGACTTCCATATGTAACAGTCTCACATGGAAAAGCCAGAGGCACTGGAAATGAGTTGATAAAACACTTTTTAAAAGTGGTGAGCGTCCCAAGTAGGAACATCTATGTGGCAGCACAAGGAGATGCAGGAAAGAAGAGAGGAAGTGGGGAGTTAATTGCAATCTGTGTGCAGCTGGGGAGAGCGGCAGGGAGGCAGCAATAATCTCCATGGGCAGACAGTGCCACAGGGTGAGAATAAGACTCCGGCTTTATTTGGGGCAAAAAAGCAGAATGCGCATTTGTCAGAGTGTGCCTGTGTAAAAATCATAACACCTTCTGACCAACCTACCTTACCCAGGGCATTTTGTAGGAGAACAAGCAGTTTAGTAACAGGCATGTGGCCTTTAGCAGCACCACGATCACTTGTTGAAAGGGAGAGAAGAAAAAGTTTCTCCAGTGTCTGACTCTTCACCTCTCACCTTGTACACGGATTATCTCAAGTACTTTAGTGAAAGCTAAGATTCAGACTAATTTCACAAACAACACTATTTCGTGGATCACTTTGCATGAGAGTTGATAGCTATACAAATACCTATGGTTAACTTTATTGTATAGTATTTATACAGGGTCAAGATCTTTATTTCCCAGACAGCCTTCAAATTTCATTCATCTTAATCCATAAATGTACTTCCAGAAAAAGTCAACCTGATTTACAATAAGAGTGATTTATATGAGAGTTGCTCCTGTTTGAGTATCACTTTAGGATACTGTGAAAATCCACAAGCTACAATGCATTCCATATTATAAAAGCCAAATCAGAATAAAAATTCCTTTCCAAAACTCCCTCATGCCAACTTCATCCAAATTTTAACATAGAGATTACTCTGTGTGAAACATCTGGAGTGAGAATTTTTCTATTTAGACCTTTCACTAGCTCATAGTATCTTCTTGGATCTTGTAGCAGTTTATCCAGTTATAAAATGGATTCTTTGTTCACCTGTTCTTTTTTAATCCTTTAGAAAAGGACTGCAGGTGGAAAGCAGAAGTGTTACAATAGTTCAGCAAAGAAGTTCCATCCAAAGAGAGTCTTCTACTCAAGGTTCTGTGGACACTTCAATGCAGTGCCAGGCCGTACTGTAGATTTATGGTACAACCATAATAAAGTAATTTTTTTTCTCTATGCCTCCAGTTACCATCAGCGAGATGGTGCATGTCCTTCCTTTTGCCCGTTTGTCTGGTGTGTTTACCCAGAAAGCAGTTTGTGCCTGGAACTGCTGTCAACCACCTGCTTCAAGATTTAGCACCCCAATCTCAGTTAAGCCATCCAGCCCCCACTATAAATTATGGAAAAAAAAAAAAAGAAAAATTTAGTAAAATGTTTGTAAACAGAAAATCACTTTAAAGGGCAACTTTTTTTTGGTGCAGAATTAAAAATAGGAACAAAATAAACACAGAAATTTTTGCTTTTGTCACACTGAGACCACAATTTCTACAGACATTCCTCTGATGAGACACCATTACAAAAGTATATATTACATGGTTACAGAAATAAGTGGCGGAGCATACCATGCTGTGGAGACAATCCACAGAAATATGGTAGAACAAAGTTCCCAACAAGCTCACCACAACTATGGCTAGCAAGAACATAATTTCTCAATGTATTACAATGCATTTGAAATGTTTAACCCTAACATCATCTAACCTACAGTACGCTTCTGCAGCTCAGCTAGAATTTAAGATGTAGCTGGTAGAACATAAACTGAGAAAAACAGTATAACCAAAAGAAACCCTGAAACAGGGAAAACAGTCATCCTTTTTTAGTAAGAGAATTCTAACATTTTGGAAAATGTGGTTAATTTTGCTTAACACCAGATGTGTCAATGGCACACCTGTAACAAAGAAACGGGAATGTTGTGAGAAAAATACAAACAAGTAATTCTGCTAAGAAATGGACCTAACAGCACCCTTCACAACATGCTGCTCTGCTGGCCCTGGGGCATTCATGCCAGAGACACAGCAGCCAAGTTTTAGCTTTTATTATCTTATTGCTTTTGTTTCTTAAGAATCGATGGCAGCACAGGTTTATGAATAGGAACCCTGAACCACTGGGATAGTGAAGCGTTAAGTATTTTACACGCATTGTTTTGTAATGATGAGTGCACACAATCCTGTTTGACAATGGATATAACGGCACAGAGCCTCATATGGGAGACAGAAATGCAAGTAGAAACAGAAAATGTGATACAACCGAAGACATCCTATATTGCCCATAAAACAAGCCAGCGCAGAGCTGCAATGTATAACATGCAAATGCTAAATCAATAGTGCGAGCAGGAGCCACTGCTTGCTGCATTCCTTACAGGGACAGCCAACAGGAACATGAGAAAAGGGGAGGGTGAAGAGACATTTACCAATTATTTCACTGGCGCCAGCTAAAATCTTTTCTGTAACTAATTCACTTTAACTCTGCACAGAGCAATGTTATGTAAAACATTTCTGAGGGAAGATTTTTTTCTTGCCTTTCAAGAGCAAGCATCAAAGCCTAGTAAACCCTGTACTGCAGAATATATTTAAAGCTCAACAATACTAACCAATAGAGCCACTGAAACTGCACTCCGGAGGAGGAGCTCTCTACACGCAGAGGCTGGGTTTCTATTTTCTGGCACAGATTATACCAGTTTACAGAAAGGCAGTATTTCACAAATCTTTATATATGTAGCCAGAAGCTTTTGTCAGTGAAATGCAATTATAGCTTAAAAACAATTTCTGTGATAGAAAAGAGATGAGAGCACTAATGAAGGTTGCTTTCTGACAAATCAAGTTTTTCGTAACTGTTTTTATTCATTCATTTGATCTCAGTACTGGAATTTTGCAACAGGAATTGGCTCAGTCTCTTTCAAAACATAAAGGGCCTAATCCCTTCCCATTAGAGAACAGGAAGTCAGAAGCCAATCTTAGCACTGATTAAAAAAAAGAATCGGAATTGTTATTTTAACTTCTTTGTTGCACATAAGCTAGAGATATTTTTTTTTTCCCCGCTACCATTTCAGCGTGATGGCTCAATTAAAAGCTGATGTATCCCCTAAGTGGCATCTATTTAGTACAAGAGACCCTTTGCACCCACTGCACTCTGCAGCGCAGCAACTACATTACAGTTTCTCCCCATCACCATGTATATAACTCAGAACACAAATCCTTATTTATGTGCCACTCTGCTGTCCTGCTTTGGACAGTCCAACAATGACATCTGTAGTGTAAAGGCTTTTTCACATCTGCTGTAGGGGCATTCAAACAAAATTGGTTCAAGTGGGAACAGGCAGTATTTTGTATTTTGACTTCTGTTCCTGCACACTTGAAAACTGCCTGCTGTTACAGTCAACAGCATTGCATGTGTACCTGCTGCACCCCACCAGCCAGGCTCCCACTTCTCCCCTAGCCTTCCCTAATGCTCTCAGTACACGTGCAGACACCCGTGTATATTCCCACTCCTGCCTGCAGTGTTCAAGCCCCAGCACTCTCAATCTGCTCCTCCAAATCAGTCCAGCTTGATGTCCAAGCACAGCGCTGCAACCTCTCTCAAGCTCTTCCCCTCTATGCCAGACTCGGCAAACTTAACAAGAAACTCTTGCTTAACTTCAAGAATTGTGTAGGCTCCCTCAAAGAAGCAGGCGAACGAGGGCTAAAGCCATGGGTAGCTGAAATCTTGACTTCTGGGCCTGCTGCACCTCCTCACTTGAATCTTTCCATTTTTAAGTGTTATCTTTCCCAACACAGAACCAGTGGGACTTCTCTGGGGCTCCCAAACCAGTTAATGAATCGGTCCAAATCAGAACGGAACTGGATGAACTTCAAGCATAGCTGCAGGTAAAATAAGCTGAACCCAAAGTTCTTAACATTAAATATTTAAGTATGTGTCAGGGTTTTTTTATTTTCCCCAATATTAAAAAAATGGCTGGTAGTATTCAACACTTGAAAATTAATGAGTTTTAAATATGAACATAGTACACCCCCAGTTTTTAAATACTCTGTTGTATTTTGTCTCTTCACATCTTTCCCATCTGGTATGTTTTAGTAATAATTTAACAAATATTTTTCTTCAAGGTTGACAGAAAAATCTCATAGCATTTTGGAAACACTAAACATTATCTTGTGACGTAAATTAGGACATAAAGAAGTAGCATGACATATATGCGATCACACATTGTCACTGGCAAAGACAGTAACAGAAATCCCAATATGTGCTGCTTTGCAGTCTTCAAGAAAAGAAATTAGTAATGTATAGAAAACAGTGAGGCTGAAACCAACATCAAGTTACATTTGAAGGATCATCTGCAAAAGTTAAACAAATGCAAAGTCTCAATATAGGAAAGATTCCTTGTTCCAGTGATTTATTTTTCTTAAGATTTATTTATGAAAATTCAAACCCAGCTAGCTGTCTTCTACATTAAGCAAAACCTTAACTCTACACAGCTCCTTAGTCCTTCTGAGCTTCCTTCTCTCAGAGAATGAATCTACTACTACTATGGAGACTGCAGGCAGAAGTCCATGTCCACTTCCACACCTTACACTGGTAACCACAGAAAAAAAACCCTGTTAAGTCCAGGTCTCTTTCCTAGATACTTTAGTCAGTGTAACTCATCAGTAACTTTTGCTCATTACTGAGCTCAGATGAACTAATAAAGTAGCACACAGAATGCTTCATATCCCATTATCAATTTCCCAGTTCAATTTGTCAGAATTCACCCCAGGTGTCAGGAAAAACAATTAGCCAGCACCTTTGCCAAGACAAGATAGCAAACCTCACGTCAGATAAGCAGCTGCTGTCTAGAGTTTATAATATTAGTAGAAAGAAAGACAATAAGAAGCCTCAAAAAAAAAAAAAGATAAATCTAACAAACATGCACCCTTTTTCTTGATACCATCAGCATGAGATTTTTTGGAGGTTATGATTTTATAAGCCTTTCCCTGCAAGTATACGAGCGTTAAAAATTACTCTAAAAGTAAATATTTGTCAAGATCCTCAGTCAATGACATCGAAAGAAAATTTCTGGCTTTAAGAAAATGACAGATATCACAAGATGCATGACAAAACAGCAAGAGTTGGTGACATTCAGTTTTCTTCCATTGGAAAAGATACTAGTCGTTTTTTTTAAACTCCACATGCTGAAGTTTTCTAAAATAGATTTCCTGTCCTTTCTCTAAGATTGCTGAACCCTATTCAGCCAGGGCACAGATAACATCTTTGGATAAAAGATTTGAAATCACGGTTCAAGCTTTACAGAAGAAAAGCTTTTCTTCCACAAAGCCGCAAACTTCACAAGAGAAAGTTATTTCCTCTGTTCTGTTCCCTCAGGAGGTGTTATATCCTTATAACCTGTCAGACTTACCCAGTCACATTTGTAATTTATATTTAGTATAAGGTCATTTCTTTTCAGACCAACTTGGATATTCCAAACACAAAAAAGTGAATTCTGATTACTCATTTTTTCTCCCACAGATTAGACACCTTTCCCTGTGTCATTGTGCACTGGAGTCTGTCCGAAATAACTTTCTGAATACCCAAAAAACACAGCCAAAAATAAAAAAGACAAACATTGCAGGATTTAGCTGCACTTTGAAACATAATTGCAAAACAATGACAATGAGATTTCCCTTACATTTAAAATAGCATGCATGTTTAATTAGAAGAGGAAAAAACAGTTGAAACACATATCGATGTGTACTCTACTCAGAAGAGAGGGGAACTCTCAAACTTTTTTACCCAGTCTGATCAGACTATGGAGAGAAGACACATCAGTTACTATCATTTCAGATACTATCATTTCAGAATAAGTTAAACTCACCTACAAAAACAGTCAGAACAGTTCTAATTTTCAAATGGCAAAAGATGCCAAAAGGGCACCTCTGCAACGATATCCTACATAAGAGGGGAAAAGGGGTGGACAACTAGAAAGAAACAGATTTGGAGAGAGTACAGAAACTTGGATAGTTGGCACGGATCTTATTAGGTTTCAGGCAACAGTCAAACCAAAAGGAAAGTTGCTGCAGAAATTCAAACTCCATTTATGTCCTTAAACAGTTCAGTCCTTTCCTGCATACTTCTACTAGAAGTGAATAGTCCCTTACCAGCACAGAGCAGAACGGAGACAGAATTTACAGCAAGAACCACGGTGTAAAAGTTATTAACAAGTAGCTGCACTGCACCATTCAAAGGTCCATGCAGCCAAATAATCCCTCTTAAGTGGTGACCACTTGAAGGGGTTGCCTAGGGAAAGGTTTAAAGGGCAAAAATACAAGCTTACTTCCCAGTCTTCAAGAATTTGTGGCTGAAGGATGGATATTTTGTTTAATACCCATTGCTGGATTCTTTTTCCCCAGGAATTTGTCTAATTGCTTTGGGGATATAGAACATCCTGTGGACATAAGTTCTCTGGCATATTAATACATCGTGTAAAGTTAAGTACCTCCCTTTTTGTATTGTGAACCTGCCTGCTGATCATTTCATTGGATGACCCTGGTTCTTGAGTTATGGGAGGGAGTGAATAATCATTCTCTATTCACCTGCTCCACATACAGAATGACTTCATGAATCTCTATCCTGTCCTGTCCTCCCTCAGGCTGAGTCTTTGTCTGTTTAGAAATTCCTGTGAGAGAACTTTTCCTTATCTGTGCTCATCCTCATTACCTCTCTTACCACGCTTTCTAGAGGTACTATTTTTGGGGGAAAGGATGGGAGGGAGCAATAAGATCTGTACAGTAGGAAGCTACAGCATTCCCTATTTATTTTTCTTCTTTTGTTCACTAATATTATCATCCCAAGATGTCTGCAAGCAGGAATACAGAGTTACACAGTATTTCACATTTTTTCTTTGTAATTATAAGGGAAAAAATCCTGAAAACCCTATAATGTCTTCAAGCCCAACTCAAGCCAGCTACTGAGTAAATAGTCTGGCCTTTTCCACATTCTTATTGGCGTCCCAGTTATACAACACTATTTGTATAGGCAGACCAACCGTGTAAAACTTCCAGCTTTGATATATTTTCCAGACTGGGTATCTGCTGCAGCTTTAACATATTTGGAAAGTTTTAGGGAACAAAATCAAGCCAATTCAGATAATCAAATTAAGGAAAAGTATGTGTTGCTTAGCTCTTTTGAAAAGCTCCAATGCCTTCATAAGCTACAGCAGAGATTTTAAATTGGCAGTAAACTGCACTCCTATCAGGGACGTATTTTCCCATTCCTATGAAAATATTACTAAATCTGGCCAAGTTACAACTCTTTACTGAGTCTATATAAACTGTGGTTTTCTAAAGGTTCACTAGAGTTTGACAGCTGAAGATGAAATCAGTATGCACCATCTCCTGTCTGCACCTCTGTTAACCACACTGAATATTCATTATTCTCTTTAAGCAGTTAAGGTCTGTCCTGGATCTGCAGAAACTGAACTGGACTTTTCCTGCAACTGAAGCTTCCAGCAGTTGCTATGACACCAGACAAAAATTTGGAGTCGTTCAGCTGTACATACGTGATCACCAATACCTGTACATTTTTGCCTACCGGGTATTATGAATACTGGCATGGAAGAAAATGAGAAGGGAAACATAATGGTGGAAATACAGAAGGGACAAAAGAAAGCAAGAAGGTAGCTGGGACTAGAACAAGGATCCTGATGGAGATATGCTAAGACTGAAAACAGGGTAGATTCACATCGAGATGGAGAGGGAGGAATGGAAGCGATGAGTTCAGAAAAGGCTAACTGGAGATTGTGATGGGGGAAATGACAGATTCAGAGAATGACCTGGGAGCTTAGAGAAGGAAAACAGAGTGTAAAGGTAAGTGGCATGAAGACACAGTTGGAAAAGAACTAGGACAGAAAGGATGAAGAGTATGTAAGTTTTCCTCGAGTCCACATCAGATCTCATTATCTCTTGACTCTAAAGATTCTTCTTCTATCAGCAAATATCGCTAAAACTCACTGAAAGAGTTCTCATCCCCCTCTAGTGCTCATCCACAGACCCTATAAAGGAATAACTGACATAAAAACAAAGACTAAATAGAAAGAACAATCTATGCTTATGTGTCTCACTGCAAGATGATGTATAACAAGCTTCCTATTTGCATATACATATACAGAGAAGATCCTTTCATTCAGGAGCAAAACACAGAAAATTGAATTGCAAAAATTACTGCTGGAACTATTCAATGCCTAAGTAGCAACACTTCAGAAAAAGAAAATTATGTAAATTTTTTAAAAATGTAAAAAAATTCCCTTTACAGAAGCAAACTGTACCTAGTTCTTTTACACCACTTAAAATTAATAATTAAAGATGCTGTAAAGCCACATTTGATATAGCAAGGGTATTTAACATCACTTTCCTATCTGCTGGGAGCAGCTTTAAAAATACTCACGTTTTTAAATGAAGAGACAGTTACACACTGAAATAATTTGCAAACGGTATTAAGAACAGTGACACGGCTCTTCTCTGCTTCAAGCACCTGCTCTTCTAGGAGGGAAACACGGCGGCAACCATTTTAACAAATGCCTATGGAGAGAGGAATAACATCTAATGAAAATTAAAAGCACCTGTGCTGGGTTTCAACATTATCCAAGCTAGAGATTAGAAGTCAAAGGAAAAGCTCAGCAATATTTCAGAGTGCAGTATTGCTAATATAAATATCCAAGGGGCGCATACTCAGAAGTAGACTACAGATGTTTACAGCCATGAGAAGAACCACTGGTCATGACCTAATGCTAATTTTTCTCCTTACCTACAGACTTTTGCTCCCTTTACAGCATACAGAGTGTGTAAGCACTTGCATAGTATCTAAAGGTCTGGCAACATTTCAGCAGTGAGGTGAAAAGCTCTTCAGAACCTGCAAAGATACTGCTATTACTCGTGGGAGCGAGGAAGTGGCCAAAGTGGTAGGAGGGAGCAGACAGCAGAGGAAGAGATAAGGACAGGTGATTTTTAGCTTAAAAAGGTCAGGAATTATTGACCTAAAACATACATGTGTTCAGTTTCAGTTGAAATTTGAGCCATAAGGGAAAGACAACTAGAAAGACCATAGTATTCATTTGTGAAAATACATAACAGTTTGTAAAGACTTTTGATACTTTCTATTAAGGATTAAACTTCACTTCTTTTTTTTTTTTTTTTTCCCCCCAGAAGTTGAGCACTGCCCATTTTAGGGATGGGGAAGGTGAGGTAAATTAATTGCCCAAAATGTACGAGTGGCAACATCAAAATCAAAACCCAGCAGATTCTCATCCTATGATGGATGTATGGTTGGACTCGATGATCTCAAAGGTCGTTTCCAACCATGAAGATTCTATGATTCTATATAACCATTACATGACAGTCCCTCTCTTTTCTACTCTTGGGACTACAAGTTAATTTCTTCCTTGAAAATCCCCATGGATGCTAAGCTTTAAATTTAAAAGTTCTAATTAAAACATTAACTACTGCTCAAATGGCCAATTTAATCTTGTGCTCTCAGATTACTGCCATTACAGCTGGTAACGTTAGGGAGAAAAACTGATTCCTAGCCAATCAAGGTATCATCCTCCCTTGATAACCAAAAAAAGCCTCTCAACGACATTCTGCTGCATTATTCAGGGGCAACCTGCAGCCTGGCAAAGACTGGTGTTTTCTTCATATTCCAAATTACTATGTCCCTACAGTTGTACTAAGGGAACGGGGTCAGGAAGGGTCGTGGGTTTTTTTTCCCCCTGTATTAGAGGGAAAAAAAGTAATAAGGAGCCCTGTTGCTTACCATACTTTTGGCACAAGTAATTGCTTAGCATTTTAATTTTATTTTCCTGTTCAAAGACAAGAACATCCCCCCCAACACTCCCCCCAAAATCCCAACCACCTATAAGCGTAGAATTTGCAAAAAGACCTAAATCGGTGAGACACTTCCAGAAACAGTTGGTTTGGAACCTGATTCATTTAGATTTCACAGTCCCAGCTTAAGTATACACTCAAGTGTGGCCAAATTGTCAAGTATGCCGAGACCCTGCTAGCTATTTCTTGGACTGGGGTACTCAGTTCTGAAAATTAGACAGGTTCTAAATGAGTTAACAGTTGACTCCCACTTTTGTTCTAAAATGCCTTTCCTCAGTTTCCTGTCTGAAGCTTTCTCCTGGTGTGGTGTAATACATGAAGTGGTTCGATAAGTCTGTTATCAAATGTAGGTGTAAAAATACGAACTACAAGAAATTAATTGCATTTAAAGAAAACCTGTTGAGAGCTAAGTCAATTGTCCTGTCCCTCCCAGAGTAATAAACCTTACCAGAGGATATCACTTTGTACAGAAGTAGAGCCTGAAGCTTAAGCACTGCCTATCTGGATTTAATGCCACAAACACTTGGTTTCTTTCACTTTGAGTCAGTTAAAACTCATTTTAAACATTACACAATTTATCTCGTCATGTTTTCATTATATTCTTCCCAGAGGCAAACTTGCCCTCAGTTGACACAAATTTTAACTACTGCTTACTAAATATGTTGAGGGCATCATCTTAGTGAGTCATACTGGCTTCCCTCAGTCAGGATACAATAAACACCAAACCAGACACAGCAGAAGATGGGAGCTCCGAGATCTCACCACTGCTACCTAAGATGATCATCAACTTAAAATGGGTATGTCCAGCAATGGATGTGAGACTTGAATTTTTGAAGTTATAAATGGTTTTACAGATACTCCTTCAAGTCACAAAACAAATTAACATTATTAGCATTATTATTAACACCAAAATCACACCTAATGCTTTTACTATACCCTTAGGAATTGTAGAATCCAGAGTAATAAATTATTCAGGGATGTTCCAAAACCATAAATACTTATATATGCTGAACCATGGGTAAACATGCTGATTTAAAAATAAACATAAGACAATAGAGAGCCATAAACATATGAGTGCTCCATATAAATACCTGGACAGTTAACCTATAGAACACATAAAAAGAAGGATGTAAATTTTCTAATGCAATGAACAAACCTCTAATTTATCAACTTCGCCAGAGATGTGGTTCATTTCCATTGCCTTGTCTTTAAGGACCAGAATGGTCTCGTCCAGGATCTCTGATGCTTCACTTCTAATCTGCATGAAAAAAAGTATCTCACATGAGGATGAATCTTGAAGATAAACACTACATTTTTTTTCACTTCGCTGTTTTTTCACATGAATATTTCAAAAAACACCTATTCAGAAAAGTTATCACAAGGGCCCTTTTGCAGTATGTTATAAAGTACAGATTGAAAAAAAAAAACAAAACACTTACTTTCTCAAGTAATCCATTACACAAAAAAAAAACCTGATAGCAGATGACAGGACTCCCACATCAAAACTGTAACGAGATCCTTCCCTCTTCTCCCCAAATTTCCACACTACTCCCACAAGATCATCTACTTTCTTTTATGAAATACTGTAGACATGAGGGGTAATGATGGATTTAAAATGAAAACTGCCTTTAAACTGCCTTTGATTTTATTGGGATTTTGCTACCTAATACAACCAGGCTTGTTTCTGATATCTGTATGAGAGCCTGAACCTTATCTGAAATCCTGCTAAGTGTTGTGTTAGCAAGAATTACCCAATTTCCTACATAAACAACTCCCAGTGCTATGTTAGATGGCAATAACACACGCCTCCAAGCAGAGCACTATAGCTAATGGAACGTACAAGCCAAAAACCATGGATAAGACAAGAACTAGGAAGAGCTCTCTGAAGGGAAAGATAAAAGCAAAACCAGGAAAAACTCCAGTAAAACAGCCAAATAGGCATCCTAATTTGCAAACCGGAGTGGCAACCCACTGCCAAGAGAAAAAAGAGAGGCAGTTGAGCCCACTTTTATACAAGCTTTCTCAACTACAATGGAGGTCTTGGTCCACTTCTGGAGTAAAGCTGTTCTGCCTACAATTTTAATAGACTTAAAAAATACAGAGGAATGAGGATCCCTTCAAAAGAGATATTTGTCCCAAAGACTGAGCTAGAAGATATTCTTCCTTCAATGTCAGAGGGAGGAGTAAAGATCTTTCAGCTAAAACAGGGAGAATCTGGAGTTCGGCTAATGCTGCAGGGAATTTTATGGGCATTCTGAGATTTAATCCAGAATCTCAAATCAAGCATAAATGCCTGCTATAAAATCATTTAACCCATGGACCATGCTTTATAATCACTAATAGGTACTTAGATGTTTTACTGATGATCATAGGACTCATTTGTCTTTTCTTTTTTTAAGAAGTTGTGTTTTTAAAAGCTGAGTATAGACAAAGCTATATACGTATAAAATAACTCATAGTAAGGTTTTATGGTATTTTTATTACCAGAATGAGTATATGCAGATCAAATGCTTTTATAGTGCTATAAGTGTTCTGTAATAGGCGATCAAACAGACATATCAAATAGTAGTAGCTTGCTACTGTAAACAAACCAGCAGTATGTCCTGTATTACTGATCTCAGCACTACATCCACCAAATATATATATATACACATACATACATACATATATATATATATGGACACCTCCCCCAGCAGTGACATAACTGTATACACAGACACACTCTATTATCTTTACAGTATGTACTTTATATCCAATAGAAAGCAAGCACAGACACTCACAGACAGGATCCCTGTGAATGGAGTCAGACTTATATTTCCTAATGTTAAATAAAAATACAGAATGAATACCTAATGAAGGAGCTGAAGCAGATCAATTTGAGGTTCATTGAATTCTTTTGGGTCAATGGTAGACAAGAAAACCCCTCCTCTATCATAAAGCACTTGCAAAAAACAGATTGGTGATCTGTCTGAGGTGAGATTCACACTCAGGTAAACTACATCAGATTAAAATTTGAGCCTGGACTTTCCAAAGATAAGGTAACAAACTTGTTTGCTAATGTTGGTCTCGGAAAGGACTAGGGGAAAAGCCACTCTTACAGCTAAATGCTAGATAACTACTGTAAATATAAGCACAGTTTAGGACACAGCCAGAAAGAGGGAGATGTTGTACAGACCCAGTACAGAAACTACCAACAAAACAAGGTCAGAGCAGACACGGAACAAATCTAAACCATCTTTCTTTGAGGGTAAAAGCAAACAACCAATACAAGACACAGGAGAGATGATTTTCCAGCAAGCAGCCTGTGATGAAAGGAAATGATATGCAAATATGATTCAAGAAGAGTCACTCTGCAGCAGCCTGCAGAACCACAGCGACAGAGGAGTTCAAGAGGAGTCAGCACATGACAAAGGGAAATGATTCTCTTGGTACAGCAACCTCTCATGAGCCACAGAAAGCAGGACTGGTCTGAAACCCCACATTATAAAACCAGATTTATTTCCCCTTGTGCAATGTATTTTACTTTATCTTACTGAAGATTTAGCAGAGTGCTCAGCACAAGCACGAGAGCACAGCAGATCATGGGAAAAAAACATATATTCCTGTTACTACGTTTTACTACGCTAATTGAAGGAGGAGGTAAGGAAGGGAGGTTTGATTCAGCTTTGTCTTCTAACAGTTCAAGTCAGCAAGACTAAGCTCAAGGAGGCAGCAAAGCAGCAGCACCAAAGTCAGTTAGGAAACAGCACAACCAGAGTAGGAATGATGAATTGGAACACAAACCAGGAATGGCACCCTGCACACAGGGCAGTGAGACCTGATCCTTGCATATACTGCAGTTCAAGCTGTACCAGTTAAACAACCACAGATTGTTGTTATTTTGTATTTTATAAGAACTATTCTTTTTTCAGGAAAATAACAAAAAGTAGCTGGAGCTGCAAGTCAAAGATATTGTGCAATTTCTAGTTGCGACAGGGACTTTTTTGAAAGGATCTCTCCATATTCTATTTCGGTCTTTGATCCCATATGTTAACACAGAGCAACATAAAAGGATCACAAGTAAAACTAATCACTGTAAACCAACAGCTCAGTGGTGAGAAAAGGGAAAACTGAGGTTGGTATGTTCCTGAGAAGTTAGCAAACCCTAGCCACAGCAAACCAAATAAAATAACCTCTTCCTCTCTTTTCCCCAGTGATGAAACCAGGTTTCACACCTAGGACCTCAGGAAAGAGGTTCCCAAACTGTAAATCCATGAGACAAAGATAAGCAGCTAGCAGCTGGTCTGCGGAACTGTAATAAAGCAAGATTTATAAACACATAATTTCCCTGGGGCGAGTTCTGCAAGAAAGTTCAGTGGGTTGAGAACCACTAGCCTGTGGTTTTATAAACTGGTGGGTATGCTGGAGGATCAACATACATATTTAAAAAAAAAAAAAAAACAAACAAAAAACACACAACAAAACATAAGCAGAGATTTTGTATCTAACTACACATCCTCTTCCATGGATTAGGAGCCAAAGAAATGGAAGCAGAGAATTTCCACATGTAACTAAACCAGCTGTGCCTCTCTGAGTAACTATCATTTTCAATTGTGCTCTCAGATATACAAGAAGCACAAAGAATCGTATCTAAAAAGGTAAACAACAGTGACCCATGGAAACAATGAGAACAGCATATACAAGAGTCTGGTTATGACAAATTTTTTTGCTTTTGTGTCACTGGTTCAAATCATAGCTCAGTTAAAAATCACAATTTGATAATTATACTTGTGAGGCTCTGAAGCCACTTAAAAAGATATTAATTTACTTTGTTGAAGTCAAGGAAGACATCACAAAAAGTTAAATAACTGGCACTAAAATTCTTCTAGCACAATCTTTTCATTGCAAGATGCTCCTTCCGTGGCAAGTGTGAGGCATGCTGGACTGTATTTAAATTGTTACTGTAACTTACCTACTGTACAAGTGTCCGTTTTAAGTGCTGTGCCTAGCCAGGTGCAACAGTATGACACTGGAAATAGCATTTTGTCTTCCTAGCACTGAGGATCCAGGTTTTTCCTCATTGCAGTATTTAAATGTATGCATCAAGAGTACTTGTAAGTGAAAGCAGCAGCACACCCAACGGAGAAAAGCCAAATCCCCCTATGTAAATAACTTTACTGAATGCCGGATTGAAAAAAAGCAAGATTCCCCTTGCCTTTTGTTGGCATAGACAAAAGACCAAATTATTGCTAGGCACAGAAGCTGGAATCAGTTCAAATACTACATTATATTTATGAGATTCCCAGATACCACTTGATGTGCTGCTGAAAGGAACCTTACATTGTAGGTACCGGATAGAAAGGCACAGCATCAGCACGCTGACTGCAGTGCTTTGATGTTCCCAGATAAGGTCAATAATCTGCATACTAGGGAATTATTCACAGCCTGCAGGTTGTGGAAAAATGTTTTCAGGGGCAATGCAAAGATAGCGTATTGAAACTAGGTTAGTGGTTTTTGTATAGAAAAGGTTGGCAAGAAAAGAGATCTCCCAGGAGCTTTAAAAACTCACTGGATCCATCTGGACAAGCCAATCATCTTTCCCTATATTGGAGCCAAAAATGTAAGGTGTGTGCCTGATTGATGGGAAAAAGCATAAGGTACACAAAAAATCTTAGCGTAAGCTCCCAAACAGAAGAACTGAGTGACTTAACTTAATAGTAAATCAGACAGAATACAATCAGCAGCAAAGAGCTATTGATTCAAACCACTTGCTTTGAGCAGGTGATGCCGTATCACTGACGCAATCATCATCACCTTTCTGGAATGAACTCAAAAGGATTTTTTGGCCCAAGAAACCAATCTCTTGCATTCTATGATTCTGTTGCCCCCTAAGCATCTTTTCATTTTTATGTTCATGTTGTGCTTACTCTCAAGGACAGAACTCTTAAGTCATAGGCAGACCCCGAGCAGTCTGGTGTGGTCTGCAAGATGACTTTGAGCATCTTTGATGCTTTGAGCAGGTGATGCCATATCACTGACGCAATCATCATCACCTTTCAGGAATAAACTCGAAGGATTTTTTGGCCCAAGAAACCAATCTCTTGCATTCTACATTTTGCACTGACTAAATGTGCCATAGTAGAGAATCTGAAGCTGACAAACGTAAGCCAAGATGGATCAAAAAATAGACTGCATTCTCTGAGGTTCCCATGCTCCTTTACAGCTATTTTTGTCAAAAACTGAATGGAAAAAGAACTGCTTAAACAGCCACTAATACTGAACCATTCTCACAAGGCAGCTGTTTCTCCTGTTAAGTCCCCTACTAACCATGTGAGACTTTGATGAACCAAGCTTTTGTTTCTTTCCACTCCATGTCACTTCCTTCTGGAAGCAATGATGTCTCCTTTCCACAAGCGAGACATGCCAATGACAAAACCAGAAACCTCTGACAGAAGTCAAAAAAAAAGGATTAGTAACTGGCTATACTGCTGACTGATTTGCCTAGAACAAGCATGGTGGCCTCACTTCTCTTGAGAGGAACTCGCATCCAAGGTGCAAGAAAGAACTGTCCCATAACCAAATAATAATAACCATTAGTTAGCTGATGGTATTTTGAATAAACTGTGTCAAACATGTCAATTTGAGTTCTCAAGGGGTTCTTGCAGACCACACCAGACTGCTCGGGGTCTGCCTATGACTTAAGAGTTCTGTCCTTGAGAGTAAGCACATTTCTCCAAACAACACTGGGATACATGAACAGAAAATTAAAAGATGCTTAGGGGGCAACACAATCATAGAACTGTCTAGGTTGGAAGGGACCTTTTAGATCATTGAGTCCAACCATCAACCATACTGGCATTTGTTCTGTGAACAGAAGACCAAGCGCAGAAAGGCCAGCCCACCAATGTCTTTCATTTGCAATAAAGCTGTAAGAATAAAGCCAGAAAATTGCTTTTCAACTGCCTAAGAAACATTGGCTGCATAATTTTCTGATCTGCTTCACTTTATTCTGTCCCTCTCTATTTATCTATGCAATTCCTAAGAACCATCCAACAAAATAGCTCATAGGCAACAAGTGCCCCAGGAGATATTGGCTGGTCACTTCTTGCCGTTCAAAGTGCATATTCAATACAATTAGCAACCATTGTAGTTGCCAATGACACATGCATTATACAAGATGCTTGAAGACAGAAGAAAAACGTTGTGATTAGTGCAAACAGAAGGTGGGATGGTCTGTGCATCACTGATTGTAAGAGGAAGTCCCTCAAGGTAAACTTGGTCCATGCTATGTGAACCAGCACTCTATGGAACACTTGTGAAGGGTTAAAATGCAGTACCAGTTCCTCTACCTAATTTTACATTTTTTTTAGCCTAAGGAAAGAAAAGGTTGGCTGCAAAAATCACGTTCATTATTTTTACATGAGCAGCATAACCCACACAGCCTTCAGACAGCACCGCTTCACGTGGCGAAGCCTGGGGGATGCTGAGCAGTAACGCACACCTCTGGCTCTAAACGGTTTATCCCAAACAATTAGGCACTGACAATGGCCAAGATAATTGGTGCGTTATGAATGTTGCAGAGCGCATCAGTGGCAACCCCATCGTTAATTAGTACTCCCCACTCACTTATTCCACCCGTTATCAACTTCTCTTTTATATTCTCTTAGCGGACACAACCAGCTTGCGGTGTTTGTCCATCACTGGAGGCCTCAATTCGTAGCTCGTGAATGTCACTGTGGTGCCACCGTCTCAAAGGGATCTGGAGCAGCCTTCAGGGAAGGTTTCGTAACACAAATAAGGTAACGGGAAGGACATGGAAACACATGGATTATTTGATTATTCTGTTGAGATCTACCTCCGGGGTTTCGCCGCCGAGCGAGCTGGGAAGGCAACACGCCGTCTGACGGGAAGTGGAAGGCCGGGGGGACGCGAGGGGACACGGCGGGGGGACGCGGGGGGACCTGGGCCTCTCCCGCCCCGCGCGCGCCCTCGCGCCCCCTGGCGGGCGCGGCGCCCCGCTGCGCGCGCAGCGCCACCGCCCTC